>JAVTVY010037103.1:0-171002 GCA_036873755.1 Hanleya hanleyi
CGTTCTATTATTACATCGGTTAGACGTTTCCGGTACGCCATAACGCCGTTTGTCACGTCATTTCTTCATTTGTGAGATGCATATTTTATATCCATTCATCGGCACCCCTTTGATTCGTCATCGGCGGGAGGGGAAGTCCGTTCGTTTGGCGTCATCTTTCACTTGTATCAATTCTTCTGGTTTTTCACATTGTGATTTACTTAGGTTCGTTGTTACTCTACGAAGAGAGTCCTGTCCAGACCTTGTTGTTTCCAGTCTGGAGTTCAGAATATCAAAATTGTATTACAATCAGCAGTATTTGGTCAAATACTGTTATATGGAATAGGTCTTTGGATTATGGACGTGGATATTCTCTGAGGACGACGGCGAGAATGTGAATGACGGACTAGTCACCTTTAATTGAATTCAGCACAGTGTTGTTTTAACAATGAACCATGTTGACTTTAACACACAAACATTGTGTTGAGATCCTTTTACCTTAGGATTGTGCTTAAACAACACAATGTTTTTCGTGGTGTACTTGGACAGTTTTTCCGGCTTTCTCCATCAAGTACTTTATTCCTGTATCGACCATTACACCAATGGTTAGACTTTGACTTTATGGTTCTGTCATCAACCTTAAGGTTGTTTATTATATGTAGGACCTTACTTGCTACGTTCCTATATTGGTCCTGGTGCCGAGGACGTGATACCGTCCCCGATTCTATTTCCCTCGCATTGACTTCCTCCTTCACCCTCACCAGGATAGGGAGTTTCATTTTAGCACCATGGAGGGCTATCGATCTGCTTTGGCTAGCGTGTTACGTCTTACCTTTGGTGCCGACTTTAGCCTTAACGATTATATCTCTGCGCTTATTCGCGCCTTCGTATTACAGTCGCGTTGTACTCGCCAACTGTTACCGAAATAGGATATCGGTGTGGTTCTGTGTGACCTGATTTACCATCTTGTGAACCTTTAGAGTCCGCGTCTATAAAGCTGTGTCTTATGGCACGGCCTTTGTGGCGGCGTTTGCTTTGACGTCCAGAGTGTCTCATCTTTATGCTCTTGAAAGATCTTCTATGACCTGGACAGCGGATTGGTCTTGCATTCTTTTCGGCCCATTCCTGAAGTTATTGCCAAAAATGAGTCTGTTCGTTCAGGTCCGTGCGCTCAACGTCGTACTCCATTCCTGCATGGTCAGACTTTGTACATGGCCTCGGGGTCGATCTTCTGCCAGATCCTGTTTGTGCCTTCCATCACTATCTTACTCGTACCGATTTCGTCGGCCACGGTTATCATATCCCTTCGCCGGTCAGCAAGGCTTGATATTTAAAAAGCCGCGTAGTTGTAGAAGACCATAAAATAGTCTTATCAATGGCCAGAAGGTAGATGTACTATTGACGCCCCCACTACTGGCTTCTACTTCTTCTAATGTGTTTCATACCATCGCTACACATGGTCTGTATGGAAGAACTTGTCCCTTCATGATATTGTCCAGTTCTTGTATCTGGACTGCAAATTCCACGTTCACAAATTTCTATCTGTGTGATATGTCAGTGCAGTCAGATAGTGTGACTCGCTTAGGCCACTAAGGGCTACCTAGCACGTGGTTAGTTCTTTCAAGAAGAGACGGGGGGGGGCAGAATTTGTCACCATTGCAGCAAGGCAGCCATCTTGCTCCAGGGAAGCTAGCTCAAATGGTAGAGCGCTCGCTTTGCAGGCGAGAGGTTCCGGAATCGATTCCCGGGTTCTCCAAGCCAACAATTGTCTCAAGTATGTTTCAATTTTAAAACTTCATCATGATCGTCTTTGAAGGAAGGATAAGTCGGATAGACGACCATGGACTCTCTAATCATCAATCTAAGTGGTCTGACACTTTGAGAGTTTTAATCTTTGCCTTAACTACGGTTTTGCTTGTGTCTTTCAGCTTGAAACTGACTTTCTTCTGGATGTTCAGCTGTGTATCCTACGCTCATCTCACAAGACAGGTTGGACGTAAGTCGTTGGTGGATTGAGAATGGCGTGGCTTGGCGCTCTCTAAGACCAAGAAGACCTAACAACCCGAGTGGTAGAGGATCCTGACATCTTGGTAGAGTTTACATATCACACCACGAGCACAGCTGCATGGATGGAGGCACTCAAGAATAAGTATATTCTGTATCATATCCATGATTTACCCTTTTAAGGGAAGTCACTCAAAAGATAAGTTAGATTAGTATCTTCTATTACTACTCCATATTACCCTCGGCTTTACCGGCCAGGTTTCTTTTGTTGAGATTTATGGAAGAACCTGCCCCTCCATGACATTGTCCAATCTTGTGCCTGGACGGCGAACTCCACGTTCACCAACTTCTATCTGAGAGATATGTCAGTCCAGTCAGAAGGGATATCCACGCTTGGGCCGTTAATAGCGGCCCAGCACGTGGTCAACTAAATTCCCCAAAAAAGGGGGGGGGCGGCAGTTTGAATCATCACAGCAAATCTGCAAATTGCTGTATCATCTCATCTCATTCATACTATTGGTCCACAATTGATTGATCTCATGTTGAAGGAAGAAATAAGTCAGATGGACGACCTTGGATCCTCTAAAGAGATGTCAGACACTGTATCATCACCCTAAGATGTATGTATCCATGGTGAGTGTGATCTTTACCTTAACTGCGGTTTTTGATTGTGTCCTTCAGGTTGAATCTGACGTTTTTCTCAATGATCTCAGCGCCGTCTTCTGCACTCAACTCCCTAAAATGCTGGTTGGATGGAAGACGATTGTGGACTGAGAGTGGTGTGACTTGGCGATCACTAGGCCCGGACCAGTTCGGCTTCACCCGGTCTTAGGAACAGCCAAGATAAATAAGCCTTACCAAGTAGACCAATAAACCATTTCGCTGAGGTCTTTTCTTGGTATAAACGGCTTCCCGAGTAGACCAATAACCTATACGCTGAGGTTCTTTCTCGGGGGGAAACTAATAATTTCCACACCACAAACACAGCTACATGGCTGTGAACAATCAAAGATAAGTACATCAGTATCTTATTCACATGTTTAACCTTTTTATGTTGATGACCAAGGTTTCATTTGTTGATTATGGATTGTTCATGCTATGCCCATGTTTCTGTGTCATTCCAGCGGTCACTTAGCCTTCTTTGATATACTACAAGACCGAGGTTCCCACCTCCGTATGTTGGTACTAGGGCATTAATTAAAAGCAGGTTTAAGACTTAGGTAGCAAACATCAAACATTTATAGATAATGTTTCTGTTTGTAACTAAGTCAAACCTGCTTTTAATTTAATGTGCCCACCCTTCCGTCCCCTCGTACCGCGGCCTTGTTTCACTACTGGTCTCGGTTTGAGAAAGAGGATAGGAATGAGGCTACAGTCGCCTATATAGTGGCCACGCTGGAATTGAATGAAGAGCTCTACTAGGGGCGGACAACTCTCTCCTAGGGGAGCTAACTTTTTCTTTTAAACTTCCGTTTTCTACGTTTGATTGTGCAATTAATAAGGGATTAATGGCATTAATTAAAAGCAGGTTTGACTTAGTTACAAACAGAAACATTATCTATAAATGTTTGATATTCATAGTGTCTCCCTTCCCGCAACGCTATGCCGACGACAAATACATTTCCCGGTTGGTAACTCGAACATCTCCATCGCGCACTTATTATTACCTTTGCACCCTATTGGACATTCATTAACTTGAGAAAATGGCCCACGATGAATAAAAATACCATAATCGATGTGATCATCATCCCCTGTATACACGGGGTCTATTATGACGGAAATGCCCATCTTCTTGACCCTCAATTTCAGGTCATTTCGAGGCTCCATAGGGATAATTTTAACGTCTGTAATTAATATATGACTGACGAATTTCCATTTAGTCTGCCATTTCGGTATTTTTATTTATCGCGGCCCATTTTCTCAAGTTAATGAAGGTTGTCGGCATAGCATTGAGGGAAGGGGGTTCATACTCCATGTAAGAATCACGAAACAATGCATACAATAGCCAAGTCTGGGGACAACAATATGTCTAGACTTTAGCCTTTTCAGCTGCACAAAGACTCAGACAATAGCTTCCTACATGAAGTATCTACCGGGAAGGGAGACGCTATGAATCTTAGCTATTCAATGCCTCGCAATCTCATGTTGAGTGGACAGAGCCAAATTCATTTGCTTCCAATAGTGTGGCGTCTACATCACAGGTGTTCAGATTTTTTTTGCAAAGATCCACTCCAATCTCTGATCGAAGAGCGGCACCTTCAATGGTTTGGCTGGGTTGATGAGAATGGCGGGGAAAGAGTTGTTGAAGAGTTTCTTAAGGCAGTAAATTTGGGGGGGAAAATTGGGACATTTCAAACGATTTATCAATGCCCTGGGAACAGAAGTTGGGCCAACGAAGAATATTTTTTTATACATATATATATTTGGATGTCCAGTGTATATAACCAATTTTAAGTGACAATATTGCTTGGAGGTAGAGAGATACATGTACAAATACAAAAATACAAATAACAACAGTACAGAAAATACAGTTTTATGGATTGTTGGCTTGAAGATATTTTTTTTATTTACATGGGTTGTTGGGTTGAAGTACGTTTATTTTAAGTACATGGGTTGTTGGGTTGAAAGTAACTGTATATCTAAATCTGGTGGTGGTTGGTTACAAATTATATTCAATAACATGGGTGGTGGGGATAAAAATATATTTAATTACATGGGTAGTGGGGGGGGGAAAAAAAAGTGCCCTAACCCTAACCCTAACCCTTCATGCACTTTTTTCTGGAACAGCCCTAAAGTGAAACCTGCATTTACTGACTATATTTGGGACCAGATTATACTGTAGTGTCGCTTTTGAGAGGGTTTATCAGGTTTCGAAATACCTCAAGTTTAAATATTGGGATCCAAGTTCATGTCAGTATTCAGAGGTATTCATCCAAATTTGTACAGAACATACCTAATGCAAAAATGCTGAGATTGGACAATAAAGGTTGGCTCATTATGTTTTGTTTTATTTCCATAATAGCTGAGTTTTCCAATACAATCAAAATTCATTACATTCATATCATCAATGATTATTTCTACCAAATATTACTTCCACTCTATATTTACCCTGTGAATATTCTACCAAGGGACATATCAGTCCAAGCTTGCATGTGCATTTCACACAATTTTTTATTGTTCACAATTTCTTTCAGGTGCAAATGGGCCACGGCAGCAAGCAGGATTGTTAGCTGAAAGTTTGATTTGGGCATATGTCGTGCAACTGAGCTCGATCCTGAGAGCTATACATGCAGCAGGACTTGCTTGTCGGGCTATGGACCCAACAAAGATCATTATCACCAGCAAGTCACGGTATGTCCTGTCAGAACATCCAGATTATAATAGTGAAAATGTGGAAATTGCCAAAATGAACTTCGCATAGGATGAAAGAACACTAAAGCCCTGAAAATACTTACGAACCATGTTACAGAAATTCTAGAGTATGATGCAGTTGTGAAAATTGAATGCCAGCAAAATTAGAATGTCCTGATGCCATTTATAATGAGGAAGAATGACAATAGGTCTTGAACATCACACGCTCCTGCTGTCCGGGATAACCAGTGTATGCATAAGATGCTCAGCCAGAACTGACATAGTTTGTATGAACTTCCAAGACAATATCTCAACATAATCCTTACATAACTGTCCTATAAGTTCTACATGAACTATTGCTTAGCTTGGTGCAGTATCTCATATTTTGCTTCCCAAACTTCACGTTTTGGATGAATATGTTCCTTTTGTGTGATTGACATGTGGAGTGAAAACTCTGTGGTGAATGAAGGTGTACACATATAACTTGGTCAGAGTGGAAACAGTGATTCAGTATTATTCATGATGTTGTATAATCATTCTAGCCTGTAGCCTGTTCGTTGTGTTACAGGTTACGGATTAACTGTATGGGAATATTTGATGTGTTGACGTTTGATCCTAGTCAGAACAATCCCCTGGCAATGATGCCACACTATCAGGTATGTAATTATCGTACTCATTACTTCGAAGGGGTGGGGGGGGTCACACTCTGTGATGCTCCTGCTATCACACAAGTGGAAATGTCCAGAGTTTATGATAATGGGAAAATTTGGAGAGATAATAATGATTATGAGGGATACATACATTGGATTCAGACTGAAAGTGATTGTCATAGGAAATTGTCAGCTTGGAGAGAGTATTGGGTTAGCAGGACTTGCTTTTCATAGGAATCCAATTCATGGGCATCCAACAGGCAATCTGTATAGAAACGATAGCTTTGGATTTCTTTGAATTCACGTCATAGATCTGTTTGGATTGCTGAAAACATCGATGAAAATCAAGGCTTGGTTTAGAATGGTCAACACAATGGGTTCTAAAATATATTAACATTGTGACCAGAGCTATTGTCAATATTTGTGGCCCAAATCTATACCTGCTTTTGCTATGCCTTATCTCCCTTTAGGAAGAACCTACAAATAGTTGAAAACGAAAAAGTTGTCTCCCCTTAGGGAGCTCTCTCAGCTAGGTTACTTAAGCTCTGCCCAATCCATAATCTTCCTCTTTCTCTATTTGTACCTCAAGTGTGGTGCATATCAGGAAATGTCCTATAGAGTGCTGGTTTGGTTGTTGTTGTTGGTTTTGACCTTCGGTTATACCTTTGCTAAACTTGTACTATTTATGGCCCAAACCTATACCTGCTTTGATTTATGCCTTAATCTCTGCCAGAGATATACAATACAAAGGGGAGTTATCCCCCAGAGGAGTAGTCTCCCTTTAAGGGAGCTCTCCCAGCTCAGCCTGGATATATAAGCCAGCTCCCAGTATACTCTTTCTCTTTTCTCGTTTGTACCTCCAGTGGTGCACGTCAGGGAGTTTGCAATACAGTGCTAGTTGTTGTTGTTCAAAGACTAGTTGTTGTTGTTCAAAGAGTTGTTGTTGTTTCAAGTCTTGTGTTTTGAAACAATTTCTTTCTGAATTATGTCTGAGTTTCCTGTTCCCATTCCTTCAAATTCGTGCCATGCGTGTGGGCGAATTTCGACACGCCTAGATGCCCACTCGCGTTGTTTCGTTTGTAAGAATAAAATTTGCTATCGGAACGACACGTGTAATGAATGTGTGTCTTGGGATAATGAAGCTTGGAAAAACTATGCTCAAGCCCGTAGATCCTATTTACTGCAGGCTTCAGAGAACCCCGATCTTTCTGAAGTAGATAGACGGGTGTTGGAAATAGCATTAGTTGAAGACATTAAAATCAATCAAGATATGGGGGGTCCCGGGTTGGATTTGCCCCGTAAGTCTAATACTCCGGCTCCTTCTTCAGGGTCTGAGGATATACCACCTAGTGGGAAGGTTGTACGACAGGATAGCCATGGTGTACTGGATAGCTTAGCAGCTACAGGTCTTGCTTTGTCTGAAGGCCTCCAAAAACCAGTTCCTTTGTTCAAGCAAACAAAGGCCAGGTCTCACCGACCGCGCTCTATTGTTCCCGTCGGACAAAAGATTTCGTCTTCCCCACATGTTGGTTCTCCTACTCCTTTGTCTATTGGCCTTCCACCTGCTGATTCTCGTAATAGGAATTTACATCAATTATCCCCTTTGCGATTTAAAAGGGCAGGTTTATCTAAAAAGAAAACAACATCTTTTTCTATGGAAGGCCATTCGGGTTCGGATGTAAATGTGCGTGTTACGGATTTACAACCTCCGGGTTCGACGCATGTTGACACTTCACGTCATCGGTCTCGCATGTCTGTTCGTCGTTCTGGGTCACCGCATCTCCGTTCTCGTTCTCGTGTACGTCGGTATGTTCCGTCTCCGAGACGTTCCATTTCACCGTCGCGTCGGGTGTACTCGACTGTACTTGATTCTGTTTCTCCTGTTTGGCGTTCTCGTTCTCCGGTTCGTCGTTCTCATGCATCGGGTCATCGTGATGCTTATTTACGGGTTTCTCATTCACCGAGTCGTTCTCGTTCTCCGGTTCGACATTCCCGTTTGTCTCCGCGCCATGGGTCACGTCAGTCTGATCATGCGCAGACTCCGTTTCTTGACTATACACTCTATGAGAGTTCTCCGTCCTTACATCGTCGTCACAAGGTTCGATCTCCGTCTTCGGTTTCGACTGCTTTACCGGATGATGATGATTCCTCTTCAGCGTCGGAAAGTTCAGAGGATTCTTCTAATATGGCGTTCTCGGTTAAAATGAAGGCACTTTTGGCGCTTGTTTCGGACATGCCGTGTCCAGCGGATCCGGTTTCAACACGTGTTAAATGTCCGACTGCTGCTTCGGCTGCGTTTACGTCATCGTCGGCGTCACGAACGTCGTTTTCCTCCTGCGCTCCGTCACCAGCTTGGGAGTCTAATCTGAAGTTATTTGAGGAACAGTTGGAAGAGAACAACAAACTTAAGAAACCTGATTTTTTCCGTCACTCAGTCCATGACGACGTGTTGCCGGAGAAATCACCCAAAATGGATCGGGATTTGAGTCGAATTACGAGATCATCTGCTGCAACTGCTATTTCGGTTCCATTCAAAATTTTCTCAACCATTATGGATATGTTGTCCATCCAACGGGCTACATCTTATGCGGATTGGTTTTTGCTGGCGTCATCCCGGATTTCGTTGGATCCTACGTTACGCGTGAAGGATGGTTCAACTTTGTTATCTCCTGGACGCATTGAGTATTTACGTGGCTTCATGGATACGCTCGTTAAAGCTAACCGTACGGTCATTCAGGCTGGTGCCTTTTCTTACGCTTCTCTTCTGCAAGCGCAACGTTCTACCTTACTGAAGGGTGTCAAACCTGACGTTCCATACTTCGTTAAGGACCTTCTACAAAGGCAACCATTGTCATCGAAACGGGTTTTCAACAATGCTATTGATTCCATAATGCCGGCTATTCGCGAGGAACGTACTGCTCGGTTAATTTCGGCCGTTGCTCGGCGCCCTGCCTTTTCTGTGGATCGCAAGCCTTCTCGAGGTCGTACTCCCAAACCCGGCCATCAGAAGGATTTCCCTCAGCATGATTTTCGTGGCAAACCTCCAGGTAGGGGCCGTGGCCGCCATTCCGCCCGTGGTAAATCTAGTTCCAAGCGCCGAGGCTCTTCTAACAAATGACTATCCGATTTACGATCACGTCAACGATTTCCATCTGCCCGCCTTTCGGCTTTACGATCATCCGGTGGTGGGCGGGCGTCTGCTACATTTCTACGAGAACTGGAATCTTATTACGGACGACATCTGGATTATAAAAACTCTGAAGGAGGGATTCCTATTCAACTTCCTATCCAGACCCAGACTCATATCTCGGCCCAGGCCCTCCCGTATTCCAGTTCCCGCAGGGCATATCCAGATGCTCCTGTCCTCGGTCGACACTCTTATCAAAAAAGGTGCCGTCAGAGAACTTCCTCAAGAAGACGTCAGCGTGGGGTTTTACAGCCACGTTTTCCTGGTGCCCAAAAAGGACTCGGACCAGATGAGGATGGTTATAGACCTCAAAGTTTTGAACAAGTTTCATCTCATAACCCCTCCTCATTTCAAGATGGCGTCTGTATCATCGATTCGGGCCCGCCTAAATCATTTGGATTGGCTGGCCTCAATCGATCTACAGGACGCCTATCTTCACATTCCTATTCATCCTCGTCATCTGCGTTTCTTACGGTTTGTCGTCAACGGTCGGCGCTTCGAATGGCAAGTCCTCCCGTTCGGAGTCAACGTCGCTCCTTGGTTATTCACCCGCATTACGTCACCAGTAATGGCGTTCCTTCATCTTCGGGGTATTTTCATCGAGGTGTATATAGACGATATACTCATGTGGGCCGCAGACATGGATGTTCTCAACGCGCAAGTCCGTTTCACGTTGCTTGTATTACGTCACCTCGGCTTCATCCCGCACCCCCAGAAGTCGGAGTTGGTTCCAGCGCAAGTTCGCCGTTACATCGGGGCGGTGTTCGATACTCGGCTGCAACTGGTACGCCCTCCAGAGGACCGCTGGACCAAAATTCAGATGCTGATTCTAAAGTTTTTATCATCAACGTCTCGAACACGTCAACAGTGGCAAAGTCTTCTAGGTTTGCTCACTTCCACGCAGGATCTTACTCATTACGGCCGTCTCCGGGTTCGTCCGCTGCAGTATCATCTGTCTCCTTATCTTCAGAGGTCATCTCTCAATCCTGCGGTTCCGGTGTTGACGTCACTACATCCACATCTGATTTGGTGGCAGTCTCGTCACAACGTCATGCGGGGAGTTCCGTTCCGATCGCCGGTTCCGGTTTATCATCTCTATACCGATGCTTCCGAGTCGGGCTGGGGAGCCCATCTGGACGATCTGCAGGTCTCCGGCAGATGGTCGACTTCGGAGTCCAGACTTCACATCAACCTTCTGGAGATGAAGGCAGTCATCCTTGCTGTTCAACATTGGAGCTTCCTTCTCATCAATTTGTCACTCATCATAGCTACGGACAATTCCACGGTCATTGCCCACATCAACAAGATGGGTACCACCCGGTCCCTCTCGATGTTTCAACTTGTGTGGGTCCTCTTCGACTGGGCTCTCATTCATCACTGCCATCACTCGCCATGTTCCGGGTCGGCTCAATGTCCTTGCAGACCGACTGTCTCGCCCTGACACCATCCTTCAGACCGAATGGCAACTTCATCCGGAGGTGTTTCGTCAGATTTCCAATGTTTGGGAGTCCCCATTGATCGACCTGTTCGCAACGAGGAACAATGCACAGCTGGCCCTCTTCGTCAGTCCGATTTTGGACCCTCAAGCCTTCGCCATCGATGCTCTTTCAATCAGCTGGGACAACTTCATAGCCTATGCCTACCCTCCGATGGCCATCATTCTAGAAGTTCTCCAGAAGATTGCTCAGCACGACTGCGTAGTGTTGCTTGTGGTTCCGTGGTGGCCTCGTCGTCAGTGGTTTCCGGTTCTGCTTCCGCTTCTCACAGCTCCGCCACGACGTCTACCAGTTTGGCTCGGCCTGTTACGTCAACCTCACGGGTTATTTCATCACAACCCGCGGTGGCTCAATTTACACGTCTGCAGACTATCCAGAGTGCACTCACTGTCCAAGGATTTTCAGCGGAAGTTGCACAGACGATGGTGTCAGCCAATCGATCTTCCGCGTCACAGCTCTATCAATCAAAATGGGCCTATTTCGTCTCCTGGTGCCGAGAACGTGATACCAATCCCGACTCTGCCTCTGTTTCCTTAGTAGCTGACTTCCTTCTTCACCTCCATCCCGACAAGAAGTTTCAAATCAGCGCCATTGAAGGATATCGTTCTGCTTTGGCTAGGGTTTTACGTCTTTCTGCCGGCATCGACATTAGTCTAAATGACAATATCTCTGCGCTCATTCGAGCTTTCGCGCTACAGTCTCGTCGTACTCGCCAGCTGTTACCGAAATGGGATATTGGTGTGGTTCTGTGTGCTCTGATTCGTCCGCCGTTTGAACCCTTACAGTCCGCGGCTCTTAAAAGCTGTGGCCTACAAGACAGTTTTTCTCGCGGCCTTTGCTTTGGCGTCTAGAGTGTCTGAACTTCATGCTCTTGAAAGATCTATGACCTGGTCGGCGGATTGGTCGCGCGTATCGTTCCGTCCTATTCCGGAGTTCATCGCCAAAAATGAGTCTGTTCGCTTAGGTCCGTGTGCGCAACGTTTGTACTCCATCCCTGCGTTATCAGACTTCGTTCATGGCCTCGAAGACGACCTGCTGTTATGCCCTGTTCGAGCCATACGTCACTATCTCACTCGTACCGATCCCGGTCGGGGCTCGCGTCGTCTGTTATTCTTGTCCCTTCGTCTCTCAGCGGTACGTGACATTACTAAGAATACCATCGCTTCGTGGTTAAAGAAAACCATTAAGTGGTCTTATCAATTGGCCATTGACGCTCCCCCGCTTCTATCGACTGCTTCTTCTCATGAAATCCGCGCCATCGCTTCGTCATGGCCCTTATGGAAGAACTTGTCCCTCCATGACATTGTCCAGTCTTGTGCCTGGACAGCAAATTTCACGTTTACCAATTTCTATCTGAGAGATATGTCAGTCCAATCAGATAGTATGACCATGCTTGGGCCACTAGTGGCTGCCCAGCACGTGGTCAGGTAACTTTCAAAAAAGTGGGGGGGGGGCAAAATTGTCATCATCGCAGCAAGTCTTCGGCTTGCTGTATCATCTCATCTCATCTCTCAGTCATATCGTTAGTCCACACACTACATGATCACCTGAAAGAAGTAATAGCTCAACTTGCCAGTCAGCGACTCTCAAGACAGCAATCAAGAAACCTGACACAATGGTGAGTTTTAATCTTTGACCTTACTGCAGTTTGGCTTGTGTCATTTCATGTTAAAGCTATGTTCTTCTAGATCATTTCAGCTGAGTCACCTTGCGGTCAACTCACAAGTTCAACGCACAAAGAACTGACACTTTTGTGAGTATAATAATGTATTTATTCCAGGTCACCAGTGTCAGCAACAGTAAAGTAAAGAAAGTTGACATAGACATAGAGGAGACTCAGAGATTCCGCTGTCAACTCTCAACAGTCCACCTTCAGGGTTTAAAGTACACAGAGTTGGACCTAAAGCGGAATGTGGACTAGCGCTGCGAATAGTCTTGTGGATGACTTGTATGGCACGATGGCTAACACTATACCAACTCATACTTGCCTTACCTCCGAACTCGGATGTCCTGATGCCTCAGTTCCGTTGGCGGTAATACTGTATATCACTCCACATCACAGATTATGACACCTTGTATGCTACATTGGCGACCAAAGATCCCAACTCATACATGCTGCCTTCCTAGTGCTCATCCCGGCCGTACTGCCTGAGTTCCTATACGGAGGGTAACACTGTGCTCCACATCCAAGACCACAGCTGCATGCATGGAGACATGCATCAAGCTAAGTAACCACTTCTTATATCCTTGACTACCTTCTGAGTTTCTGATCAGGGTTTTCTTGTTGATTGTGATTGTCTTGTTTGTGATTATTTCAGCGGATATTCAGCCTGCCATTGCAAATACATCAAGGCCGAGGTTCCCACCTCCATATGTTGGTAGTGAGGCATAAATCAAAGCAGGTGTAGGTTTGGGCCATAAATATTAAACATTTATAAACAATGTTACTATTTATAACCAAACCAAACCTGCTTTGATGTAATGGCCCTCCCATCCTTCCCCTCACTCCGCGGCCTTGTACACTACAGATCTCGGTTTATAACAATGAGAAAAGAGGAAGAGTATACTGGGAGCTGGCTTATATATCCAGGCTGAGCTGGGAGAGCTCCCTTAAAGGGAGACTACTCCTCTGGGGGATAACTCCCCAGGGGAGTTAACTTTTGGTTTAAACTTTCGTTTAACGTTTG
Source organism: Hanleya hanleyi (assembly GCA_036873755.1). Classification (NCBI taxonomy): domain Eukaryota; kingdom Metazoa; phylum Mollusca; class Polyplacophora; order Lepidopleurida; family Hanleyidae; genus Hanleya; species Hanleya hanleyi. The sequence goes on from JAVTVY010037103.1 coordinate 13,355, forward strand.
TATTGTATATCTCTGGCAGAGATTAAGGCATAAATCAAAGCAGGTTTGGTTTGGTTATAAATAGTAACATTGTTTATAAATGTTTAATTTCTATTGCTGTATTCTTGGACATTATGTCTGAGATATCTGTCCCTGTAAATTCTAATTCATGCCGTTTGTCGGCAGTTTTTGGTCTAGTTTGGATGCTCACACGAAAGGTCACCTTTGTTACCGTCAGCCACGTGTTTAGAGTGTCTAAGTTGGGATGTTGCCGCCTGGAGGTTTATGTCCAGGCTTGACGAGCGTATTTATTACGGGTTACGGTAGACCCTGCTTTATCTGCGAACGAAAGACGCCAAAATGAAATTGCTCTTGTCGGAGATTTCAAAATTTTAACTATGATCTTTCTGGTTTCTTGTTTGGATTTATTCGCATAAATTTAGTCCAGCCAGATTCTATTGGAATCCTTGTCAGTGGGACTGTTTGTACGTTTGGATAGTGTTAAATCCCAGACAGTTCAGAACCGGTTGGTATAGTTTTGTCTGGCGCGTTTGTGCACAAATCCGTTTCTTTGTTTGGACAACAAAGGATTCTGTCCAAAGCCCGGCTTTCTCGACCGCTCTTTGTTATCGGGAACGTGTTCTGTCCAGAGTACAGTGTGTAAGCCTGACCGGCTGGGATATTTTTATGACGTTGGAACTCACGGAATAGAAATGCTTCAACGTACTATAACTTCGTAGAATTACAAGTTTCTGTAGGGATTTTGCAGATCTTCATTTTTCGTTGTTGTTGTTCTTGTGTTTCGGACTTTTCCAGTTTTTGGTAGTTTATTACTATGCATACAGTACATTGTTCCTACCAAAATTTAGTCTCTTGTTATATCAATTGTTATTCTGTTTATTTGATATCATGTGATCAAGAGAGAACTTGCAGAAGCTTTTCTCTGTCTTTTATTCTTACGTTGTTGTTGTTGTTGCGTTTGTCTTCGTCGTCACAAGTCAAAGCTATACACTACGACTCTTTGTTACATTTTAATGAGCTACCTTATTACTCTCTTTGTGTAATCAAGGGTGTGTTGAACAACAAAAGAGATCACGAGATTGTTTATTAAGAAATTGTGCTATTCTTTGGAACACATTTTTCTGTTAGTAAATATTGCATTGTGATATATTTATTTTTCACAACCAAATTTTCCCATCGGTATACTGATTTAGACTTACAATTCAAATTGGGTTGAGCTTTAATTTTATTTTCTTTCTTTCTGAGAAATTATTATTATTAGCTTGAGTGTGAGTTTATTTCTCCGAGAAGTCTTTAGAATTGCTCTCGTTCGACGACACGTAGGGTGTTTATTGATCTTTCCCTAGTCTGTTGGCCGGGCAAGATCAAGCCTGAAGTTTCTCAATCATCTGCTTGGGACAGCATAAGACTGTTCCATCGGGCGGTCTTCTTGTTCTTCGTAAGTTACTTTCGTCCGAGTATGATTACCGGTTACAGCCTTGTAAGAAGAACGACAGACTGCTCCTTAGCAATGTTTTTTTCCTCGACAGCTTCGTCCAAACATCTTTTGGTCTACAGCATTTGTTTGATCTTTATTTTTATTCTGGATGATAATTTCATCTATTCCATTTGAGGACTTATGTGTAGTTTAGACCTCTTATTGGGGGCGAGTCTAGATTGAACATTGTTCTTGTTTGGTCAATTCAAATTGTGAAATTTAATGACCTTAGTTCATCTACCGGCGAGAGACATCAAAATGTAATTGCTCTCTTCGGGGAATTTTAAATTTTATTGAAGATCTTCCTAGTTTACGTTGGAAGTTTCTTTGTGTTGATGTCGGGGATGTTACTACCAGGCGGAGTTACGCTCACGATTAACGCTAGGAACAATGAATGTGTTCATCTCTTCTGCGTTTCATATCTCATTACAGTTTCGCGTACTTCGGCTGTTTTGTTCGAACTCCACTGTGACTTTTCGAGTTTCGGCTTTACAGTTTTCGGATTCAACTTCAGTTGTTTTTCCTTCAGTACGTCGTTTCTCGCCTTAACGTCGTTTCTCGTACTTTTATAAGGTTGTACCCTGCTCCATTGTGAGCGTACATGTACAATAAATTGAACTGTTTTGAAAGAAATTGAGGAAATCACTACGCTGTTTTCTCACGCAACGTTTTTTTTCGTTTCGCATTACGTTGTTCTGTTACACCTCGACGACGTTCCTTTACGCCGTCACGTTGTTCTCATACACCTGTACGTCGTTCTCATACATCTGTTAGACGTTCCCGTACGCCATAACGCCGTTCACCACGTCGTTCTCTTATACCTCCTTATCAGGGTCGTCAAGTTCGACAGTTCCGGTCTCCATTTCTAGATCTTTCTCTTGATTGTCATAGAGGCTGCACGTCTCTTGATATTGGTGTTTTTCGTAACAGACAATTCGGTTGATGCGTCTTCACTTTCGCTTGGTTGACCTCCATCGTTTTGCGAGATGCATATCTTCTTATACCCATTCATCCTCGTTTTCTGCGTTTCCTACGATTCACCATCGTCGGTCGTCGGTTTGAGTGGCAAGTCCTCCCGTTCGGAGTCAACATCGCCCTTGTATCACTTCTCTAGTCTTGGCATTTTTCTCCATCTCGGGGCTTTCACATCGAGGTTTACTTAGGTTCGTCGTTACTTTGGGGCAGTTTTTCGACACTCTCCATCAAGTGCTTCGTCCCCGTATAGACCGTTGGACCAGTTTTTACCCCTCGGCCAATTTTGGCCATGGGGTATTGTCTTCGTCTTGTACGTCCGTACGTCCATACGTGAGCGGGATAGCCGGAAAACGGTTCCACTGAAGAATTCCAAATTTGGTATCCTTATTTACCTAGTCAAGGACCAGAAGCCTATTGAATTGAGACCTGATTGGGTGGAAACCTTGGCGGCCATCTTTAATTTTATGCAAAATGGATAATGATCCATATCTCGGAAACCATTCAACTGTTGGTATACATCATCGATACATCAAGCAACTTTCACTGAATTACCAAACCGGCTTTTCTGATTAGCTGAAATCCTGGAGGCCATCTTTAATTTATGCAAAATGGATAATGAAACATATCTCTGTTATCATTCAATTGTAAATATGAAAGTTGGTATACATCATCAATACATCCAGATACTTTAAATCAGGACCTGATTGACCGAAAACCTTGGCGGCCATCTTTAATTTATGCAAAAACTTTGATGATATATATCTCTGATGTCATTTAAGTGTTCTATACCAAACTTGGTATACAGCATCGATGTATCAAGAGAATTGCAATGAATAACCACATCAGTTCCTCTGAGTGGGAGGAAGGATGGCCGGCCATCTTTAATTTATGCAAAATCATTAATGATCTCGTTCTCTGATACCGTTCAAGTGCTCGATGTAAAATTTGGTATACATCATCGGTGCATCAAGAGACTTACGACAAATGACAGTTCTGTTTTCTCTGATTGGGCGGAAACCTTGGTGGCCATCTTTAATTTATGCAAAATCTTCACTGATGTATATCTCTAATACCATTTCAGTTTTCTATACGAAACTTGGTATACAGCATCACTGTATCAAGAGACTTTCAATGAATAACCACATCAGTTCCTCTGAGTGGCGGGAAGGATGGGTGGCCATCTTTAATTTATGCGAAATCATTAATGATCTCTATCTCTGATACCGTTCAAATGCTCAATGTAAAATTTGGTATACATCATTGATGCATCAATGAATACTGGTTTCGCTGATTGGACGGAAACCTTGGGGGGGTCATTTCTAATTGCAAAATTTTTGATAATCTGTATATTTGTGACACTGCTTGGTGTTCCTGACATCTTGGTTCAAATTGCATACATTATGAATGTACTCAGAGCCGAGGGGTTTTCAGATGCGCAGCTTCGTATTAGACGTTGGCTTTATAGTTGGTTTTGTCATCTACTTGTAGGGCTATTCACTTCTACGCAGGACCTTACTCATTACGGTCGTCTCCTAGTTCGGTCACTGCAGTGCCATCTGTCTTATTTACAGTCGTCATCCCTCAATCCATTAGTGCTGGTATTGACGTCTCTACATCCACATCCGATTTTGGTGGCAGTCCCGCCACATCGTCATGTGGGGTGTTCCTTTCCGATTTCCATCTCCCGATCACCATCTCTACACCGATGCTTCCGAGACCTGTTGGGGAGGCCATCTGGACGGTCTGGAGGTGTCCGGCAGATAGTCTAGGTTGGATGCCTGACTTCACATCAACTTTTCTGGAAATGAAGGCAGTCATCCTAGCAGTTCAGCATTGGAGTTGGCATCTCGTGAATTCGTCCCTTCTCATCGCTACGGACAACTCTACTGTCAGTGCTCACATCAACAAGATGGGTACCACCCGATCTTTGTCAATGTTTTTCGTCTGGTGTGGGATCTTTACGACTGGGCTCTCATTCATCTCTGTCATCTCTGTCATCTCCATGCTCGCCATGTCCCGGGTCGGCTCTATGTCTTAGCGGATCGCCTGTCTCGTCCCGACACCGTCCTTCAGACCGAATGGCAACTTCTTCTGGAGGTTTTTCTGTCAGATCTGCAGCGTCTGGGAGACCCCCTTGATCGACCTGTTTGCGACGAGGAACAATGCGCAGCTTGCCCTCTTCGTCAGTCCGATTCTGGACCCTCAAGCCTTCGCCATCGACGCTCTTTCAATCAACTGGGACAACTTCCTGGCTTATGCCTACCCTCCCATGGCCCTGATTCAGGAAGTTCTTCAAAGATTTCTCAACACGACTGTGTCGTTCTGCTCGTGGTTCCGTGGTGGCCTCGTCATCAGTGGTTTCCGGTTCTGGTTCCACTTCTCACTGCTCCGCCACGTCGTCTTCCAGTTTGACCCAGCCTGTTGCGTCAACCTCACGGGATATTTCATCACAACCCGCGGTGGCTCAACTTACACGTCTGCAGACTATCCAGAGTGCACTCACAGTCCTAGGATTTTCAGCAGAAGTTGCTCAGACGATGGTTTCAGCCAATCGATCTTCCACATCACAGCTCTTTCAAGCGAAATGGGCCTATTTCGTCTCCTGGTGCCGAGAACATGATGCCGATCCCGACTCTGCCTCTATTTCTAATAGTAGCTGACTTCCTCCTTCACCTTCATCGTGATAAGAAGTTTCAAATCAGCACCATTGTGGGGTATCGGTCTGCTTTGGCTAGGGTTTTACGTCTTTCTACCGGCATCGACATTAGTCTAAACGACAATATCTCTGCTCTCCTACAGACTTTCGCCTTACAGTCTCGCCGTACTCGCCAGCTGTTACCGAAGTGGGATATTGGTGTGGTTCTTTGTGCCCTGATTCGTCCGCCTTTTTGAACCATTACAGTCCGCCTCTCTTAAAGCTGTTTCCTACAAAACTGTTTTTCTGGCGGCTTTTGCTTTGGCGTCTAGAGTTTCTGAACTTCACGCTCTGGAGAGATCATCTCTGACCTGGACGGCGGATTGGTCTCGCATTTCCTTTCGTCCCGTCCCTGAGTTCATCGCCAAGAATGAGGCTGTGCGCCAAGGTCTGTGTGCTCAACGTTTGTACTCCATCCCTGCTTTATCAGACTTTGTTCGTGACCTTGAGGACGACTTACTGTTATGCCCTGTACGAGCCATACGTCACTATCTTACTCGTACCGATCCTGGTCGGGGCTCTCGTCGTCTATTATTCAGGGGTCACAAAAAAATGTTTCAGTTGGTCGCCATTTGTCGAGTGAGGCTAAAAATCTACTCGCCACGCGACCTAATGTTTTATTCACTCGCCAATCCCTAACGACCTTTCGATGTAATAGACGAAGTGACAGACGAATCAGTCTTTCCAACAACATGATAATCCAGTGTTAGTTTGAAAAATAAAAGAGAAAAAAAAAATATTGCAGTGTACCCTCGAAATTTTGCACGAGGAAACGATCATTTGTGTGTCGGTTACGCAAATCGGAAATGGCTTGAATGAAAAGTCGGGTCAGGTGAAACAAAAGTTCCAAACTCTTCTCTGCAAACTTTTACCACATGACGTTTGTCTTTCAGCATATAAATTGACTGACCTGGTTTTACTTGACTACAATTGTTTTAGAAGCGACACTGAAGTCAAAACGCACATGTAGTGCTTCAGGCATACCATCACATTCTTGACCTTGAACTTGCAAATTCCCGCCAAGATTGTTTCATAGAATTTGTTTACTATAATTTTTACTATGATGATTTCATTGGCTGAGAATGGTCAGCGGGTCGTGGATTAACTTTTCTAGGGCGAGCACGTGATCTTATTGTGTCACGCCTGTGCATGATTTCAAGAGCACGGATATTACATCAGACCATGTGGTCTCTATAAATAGACTAGGCTTCCCCATATCTGTATCGTCGGCATTATTCTGTCATTATTTCCTGTACATTTTAGGCCTGATTGGATTTCGCTGCCTGATAAACTAAACACAAAAATACTTTGGCGACTAAACACTTCATTGCCCAAAAATTCACTCGCCACTTTGCCGAGTTACTCTATTTTTTAATCAACACATTGGCGAGTGACTGGAAAATTCAGTCGCCAGTTGTCATTTTTTAGTCGCCATTGGCGAGTTGTCGACCGGGTTTTGTGAGCACTGTTATTCCTGTCTCTTCAGCCATCCGCAGTGCGTGACATTACCAAGAATACTATTGCTTCTTGGTTGAAGAAGACAATTAAGTGGACATATCAACTTGCCATTGATGCTCCCCCACTTTTTGTCCTCTGCTTCTTCCCATGAAATTCGTGCCATCGCTACCTCATGGCCGTTATGGAAGAACTTATCCCTTCATGACATTGTCCAGTCCTGTGCATGGACGGCAAATTCTACGTTCACCAATTTCTATCTGAGAGATATGTCAGTACAATCAGATAGGGTGACCACGCTTGGGCCGCTGGTGGCTGCCCAGCACGTGGTCCAGTATCTTGCAAAAAAAAAGGGGGGGGGGCATTTTCGTTCAGCGCAGCAAGTCAGTCAATCAGCCAGCTTGCTGCATCATCAATCATATCATATGTCCACCATATTACATGATCACCTCAATAGGTCAGTCAGTCAGCCAACTTACAAGACCCGTCTCATCGGTGAGTATGGTTTAGGCATGGTTATTACTACACCCACTGCGTCTCCACGACCTGGGTTTTTCCTTCTATTGAGTATTGTGTACCACATTTACAATCAAGTTTTTGATTTTAATCCACAAGTACCCTCAGTGTCTTCGACCCGGGTTCTCTTTGGGTGAGTTTTAGTGTGCTGTAAGCCTATACAGTCAGCCAGCTTAAGGCATCATCACAGCTAATCACATGTCCTCCTTATTACATGATCTCCTCAACAGGTCAGCCTGTTGCCAACTCACAAGACATCTTTCAAGACCTGACACAAGGGTGAGTATTGGTTTTTAGGTATACTTTGTGTCAGTTTCAAGTTTAAAGTACAGAGAGTTTGGTGCATGAGGGCAATTATGACCAACTTACTAGATCATCTCAAGAGAGACAGCTGCTGTCAACTCACAAGTCATCTTACAAGAACTGACACATTCGTGAGTACTACTTTCAGGTTTGCCACTGTCAGCAACAGGGACTAAAGTACAGAGAGTTGACGTAAGACGGTTGGTGGATCATCTCAAGAGAGACAGCTGCTGTCAACTCACAAGTCATCTTACAAGAACTGACACATACGTGAGTACTACTTTCAGGTTTGCCACTGTCAGCAACAGGGACTAAGTACAGAGAGTTGACGTAAGACGGTTTGTGGATTAAAGAGTAGTATAAGATGGGCACCTTGAATGCAATGATGGCGGTACATGACCACATCTCGTCATACACTGATTACCACTCGAATACTCACAGCGCCACTGGCCCGAGTTCCTTCGTTGGGGGTAAAATTGTGCACCACATCCACGATCACGGCTACATGGATGAGTACATGCAACTATCCATTATGATTACTCCATGACTACCCACAGCGTCACCGACCAGGGTCCCTCTTGTCGAGTACTAGTGTGCCATGTCCGTGATCATCTCGGCGGTTACTCAGCCTGCTATTGGAACTACAACAAGGCCGAGGTGCCCACCTCCTTATGTTGGTAGTGAGGCATAGCAAAAGCAGGTATAGATTTGGGCCGCAAATATTAAACATTTATAAACAATGTTAGTATTTGTAATCAAATCAAACCTGCTTTTGCTTTGATTACCCTCCCATCCTGCCCCTCACTCCACGGCCTTGCACACCACATGTCTCGGGCTATAAGAGTGAGAAAGAGGGAGATTATGGATTGGGCAGAGCTTAAGTAACCTAGCTGAGCTGAGAGAGCTCCCTAAGGGGAGACAACTTTTTCGTTTTCAACTATTTGTAGGTTCTTCCTAAAGGGAGATCAGGCATAGCAAAAGCAGGTTTGATTTGGTTACAAATACTAACATTGTTTATAAATGTTTAATATTTATAAGTTTGTTTATTTTGGTATAATAATGTTCAATTCCCATTAGCAGTAAATGTTCTGTTCATTACAGCAAGATGACCTGGTGTCTTTGGGGAAGGTGGTGCTAGCTCTGGCCTGTAACTCTGTACTCGGCATTCAGAGGGAACACATACAGACCTCCATGGAACTGGTGGCCAGGAACTACTCTGCTGATCTCAAAAATCTCATCTTGTCTGTATCATTTCCTTCATTTATACTAACATTCCTTTTCAATGTTTGCCGCAAAAACTTAAGAAAGTGTATTCAATGAGTTATGATATACCAACAGATAGGTGCATTGGAAACTGCTGTGGCTCCAATACAAGAGTTTTCCCCAGTTACCTTCCTCCCTTCTAAGGGCTGTTCCATTTAGAAAGGTATGGGAGGGGCAGAAGGCAGCTTTGAATTATACCCCATCACCCATAGAAATTTTACTGGCCTTCCCAATGTTATAACATGGATTGAAGGGAATTTTCTCCCATGACCCATAGAATAAAAAATTTAGTGCCTTCCTCCCCTCCCATACCTGGAACAGCCCTAATACGAACTTTGACCAAACAGTATTGGTGAAGAACTGACATCTGTATGTTAGAATACCAGATTAATGTCCTGCACTTAGGATTGCTATCTGCGTGCACCAATCACAGAATTCTGGTTTTCAAGCATTGGATTTTAAAAATAATCTATGAAGTGCTTTGGAAAGTCGGATAATCTGTAGAATTTTACATGCAGTAGCAGTTACCCAGGCCATATGGGGGGCTATTGGAAAGAATGCATCAGTTTTGTATGCTAACAACTGAACAAAATGCCATATCTCAATCCGTGACGCTGTTCCATCCAAAAATCCAGTCACCAAAGTTTTTATAAGAGAGACATTCATGTTTATTATTTCGGACCAGAACAAAATGTTTGGAAATTGTTTCCTTATAATTTTACTGCAGCTGGAATTCAGAATTGTGACTGACTGGATCAAATTGGTTCAATCTTTGCCATGGAAATGACCATTTGTACAGTATTGTTTTCTATGACAGAATTGACAAAACATGATATACATGTATGTATCTGCCTTGGATAGAATTCAATGTAATTCCAGTTGTTTGTGTGTATCTGCAGATATCTACTGACTAATCAGACGCGACCACGTAGTATCAATGATATTATGCCGATGATCGGTGCACGCTTCTACACGCAGCTGGATACTGCTCAGTTGAGGAATGATGTCATTGAGAATGAACTGGCTAAGGTATAGAACATGTTATTGTAGCATTTCCTCTCAGCCTGTCTCCTGCTAAACTGTGTAATAACAGTGGATGTAAACAAATTAAATATAGAAAATACACTTTGATGCTCTGAAATAATTCCTTATTTAGCTGTTATGAATTGTACATATACTATGGTAATCCTTCTAATAATTCAATCCCCCATCCAAATTCTGACAGTCATCCCCAATTGTACAAAATTCTATCTGTGCTTCTAATAAATTTGATCCCACTCTAAAATCATTGAAATGGTCAAGAAATAAAATGGATTATATGCATTATTTTGAGCCATTTCGTCTACTTTCTGTTTTGAGAAATTTTACTTTCTGTGATCGACATAGAGTAATCCCTCTAATAATTCAATCACAGGAAGTCAAATTTCTCGCCATAAAATTTGAGGCTTGATCAAATTTATTATAACCAGAAATAGACAAAATGGTCCAAAATCAGCAGACAATCCATTATTTGTTTGTTATTTCAATGATTTTAGAGAATGATCAAATTTATTAAAACCACCGATTGAATTTGCCCCCAAAATTGAGGATGATTGAAATTTGATAGATTGAATTATTAGAGGCATTAATGTAGCCAGGAAAAAATTATGCCTGTATCTTTTACCTGTCCTATTTCAGGAGGTAGAGAATGGTCGATTGTTACGATTGCTGTGTAAACTGGGGGCAATGAATGAACGACCAGAGTAAGTCTATACCATCCCAGTACGTAACCATCTGCCCAAGCAACAAGCCGTACCAAGTAACCACACTAGTGGCCAACCTGGTATTGGCCGAGTTGTAACCCATATTGTCAAGAGTTGTAACCTGTATTGGCCGAGTTGTAACCTGTATTTGACGAGTTGTAACCTGTATTGGCTGAGTTGTAACCTGTATTGGCCGAGTTGTAACCTGTATTGGCCGAGTTGTAACCTGTATTGGCCGAGTTGTAACCTGTATTGTCCGAGTTGTAACCTGTATTGGCCGAGTTGTAACCTGTATTGGCCGAGTTGTAACCTGTATTTGACGAGTTGTATCCTGATATGGCCGAGTTGTAATCAGTAATCATGAAAGCCAAAACATAAGCTGCAGCTCCATAAGTACTCTTAAGGTCAGGGGCAGTCATATCAACACATGCTGTTTTTTCAGTAGAACCTTGGCACGGTACCTGTTTATGCATAATTTTTGCTTGGCCAGAAAATGCTTCATAATATATTCTTGATGTGCAAGAGTAAAATACTCGATTATGTTGACACTCAACATCATGCCACAAATAGTAGAAAATCTAAGGTTTCTTTTGAATAGAAGATCTGCCATGTCTGTTTACGCACATGAATTGTGTGTTGTTACCTCCCTGGGAGCCCTTTCGTTCTAGCTAGTGATCGACCACACTGTATCATATTGATCAGTTGGGTTATTTGTCATGTGATTGGTCAGTTGACCATGGAAGGATCTGAGAACACGGATATTTACACGCTAGAACATTGACCGATCTATTGATACAATTTAGGTTGAGGGATAATAAGGAAAGTTATGGTTTCCCTTCTTTTCACTTCTGTACAATTTTATAGCTATTTACCTTTGTGTTTCTTGTAGATTCAACAATGAACCGACGTGGTCAGAAACTGGGGACAGGTACATGTTGAAACTGTTCCGTGACTACCTGTTCCATCAAGTTGATGAGAATGGTGCCCCATGGATAGACATGGCTCATATTATCCAGTGCTTAAACAAGGTACTGCTATTATATCTATTCACTTTCTGGGTGAGTATACACATGTGAGCTCCACACTATCTTCTTCAATCTAAGCTCACACGAAGTGTTGAAGCAGAACAGCATTCCAATATTTTATAGTTTTAGAAAACTTTGATCAACTGTTCACAATGTGGTTACAGTAATCTCTCTAATAATTCAATCCCCCAATCAAGATAAAATCGCCCCCAATTTTTGGGATAAAATCCAGTCGGTAGTTCCAATATATTCGATCAGCCTCTAAAATCATTGAAATAACAAAAAACAATAGATACATGATTTGAACTGTTTTATCAACTTCCTGTTCTAATTAATTTGATCACCCCGCAGATTTTATGATGAGAAATTTCACTTCCTGTGATTGAATTATAATAGGGATTACCTTACTATTCAATTCTTGCATTCAAAACCTTTGTCTTGATAGGACTCAAAATCAACAGCTTTGTAAGAACATACTGATTCAGTCACCTTTTCTCAACAGTGTGTTGGTTCATATTTCAGTTGGATGCTGGAGTTCCAGAGAAAGTATGTTTAATGTCTCGAGATGAGCAGAATATAATTACAGTCACGTACACGGAGCTAAAGCGCTGTTTTCAGACCGCATTCAGTGAACTAGTATCGGCGAGCACTCATACTGGTTTCACATAGCCTGCCACGAGGACTGTCATCAGTTTATGGCAGAGTATAACGTTGACATCATTCACCGGGCTCGTTAACCCTGCATGGGTATCCATGGGACCCAATTTTGTCACCCCCATTCTAAATTGTCATCTCATATTCATGTTTCTGTCATGTGATTATACTGTAAGTATAGCATCAAACACTCGCTCTGGCTGTACATCCAGGACTTTGGTGTACATTTATATACAGGAGCATTGCCCTGACATTGGAACTGTACCATTTTGTACATAGACAATGTACATGTTAGTATTTAATAGCATCGCTGGAGATCCGGATCCTGATCCGCAGGTGTCTTACATCTGCTGTGTATATTCCATGGACGATGATCCGATCAGTGTGTAGCCGTGGTAACCTGTATTTTTGTATCATCGAGATGGATATTGGTAAGCCCGTCAGACATTTGTTAAAACATACACATGTACTGAACCACAGTTAAACATGTGAAGTATTGTTATGGACTCTGCTAAAGAGATTTGTTATACTGTCAAAACTTGTTTATACCCATGTACAAGTTTCTCTCCCGGGCCATCAGTTGAAAGCCAGAACATACCGAGAGTATACAGAGTACAGAGTGATAATTTACTAGCCTTGGTAGATTATGGTTAATAGAGACGAGCCAAAAGTGTTTGTACATTGAGAGGGCGAAATCATGGGAAAATTTAAATTTGCTATTTTATTTCATAATGAAATGGACATTTATGTGAGTGCAATGTGAGAAGCTTGGCGATAACTGGTGATATGAAGCAGTGTACATGCGAGATGAATTGTCTGAAGTGTCATGATTAGACTTGTGCTGCTAGGAGGAGACATGTATTGTATTGTAAACACTTGAGATGGGTGCATATTCCTTCTCCATTATGATCAGCCACTTTCACCTGTCACAGTACAGACCAGAAACTCAGCACAATCTCATAAAAGGCTGGAAGCTCCATTGGTACAGATAGGGCATTCTGCGATGGATGATGGTCCTGTTCTCAAAAGAATCTCCACATGTTGTGTAAATATATCTGTGACCATATCCAACTGGGATAATTAATTCTGTTGTAGCTAAGTAACCTTGCTTAGACATTTGTTCATCATCTTGTCTTAGCTATGTTACTTGGCTGGAGCAAGCAATGTATATGGACGCACAAGCCAGTTTTCATACTTCGGATCATCAGAGATTTCTCGTGCTCAGGATATTAAAAGCGTGGGGTTTTATACCAGAAACTATGTGCACAAAGTCGGAAATTTTCTACTGTTTTATGCTTTATTTATTGAATTTAAATATGTTGAAATATATTTTTACATGAAGTGGACGTAATCACTGAAAACTTGTCATTATTCTGCCAAAATGACCGGAATGGATATTCAATACAAAGAAATTTCAGAATTTTAAATAACATCCTACACACAAGTACTTAATGTGATGTTTACTGGAGGATGTACAACATACTAGCCTAGTAAGTAATATTTTCTCTGACAGGTGCTTGAGCAAACTAGGTCAAATCTAGTTTGTCAAATAACATTGCCTCTGTCTTTTGTGAAAAAAAGATGTGACCCTAGGTTAAGGGGTAAAAAAAAAGGTCCCAAAACGCCCAGGCCGGATAGGGTCAAAAAGGTTGGGGCATCGACAGTTTAAAGCTGTACAAATGGAAATTTGTAATCTTGAACAGGAGAAAATGGAATGTTGATCAGATACAAACCTCATTTTATGGCTGTTGACATTAATAAAATGGCAATTTGTTTCTGACATACTTGTTAGTCAGTGCTGTATTTTTCCGTTCATTGCGATATTTTGTTGTAAACTTTGATAGTAATGTCATGGATCAATCCTTAGCAATTATTCTGAAAAAAAAGTGGTAAATCCTGTTCTGAAATAACTTCCATGCCAAACATAATTTTGTTTATCTTGCCACTTAGTGGTCTTCCAGCAATTTACTAGAGCAGCCCCATGATGTACTCTTCCAGATTTTATTATTTGTAATGTGAACATTAAGAATACCATCTTGGGTTCACTATTCTGTGAATTCTGTCAGAATTGTTTGGTTTGAAAGAAGTTTCGTCAAACGTGAGGTAATTTAGGGTGTTGATAAAGGCAATTCCAGGTAATGATTATGAAAGTGTGTTTCACCTCAAGTGCTATTGTATATTTAGCATACATATACTACACAAATACCATCCAATGAAGTAGGTCTCATCTGAACTATGAGAGCTTCCTGTGCTGTCATGTAAAAGAAATCAACCGAATTATGCATAGATTTTTATAATATGAAGACGTTTTCCCATCACTTCAAGAATCTTGTATACTCAAAAATTCTTTGACTGGTATTCCTCTATAATAACTTCCTCTGTTTACAAAAGTAAACCTTGACAGAGTAATAGTAAATTTACATAAGGGAGCCAATTCAATTCCACTTTACCTGTTAGATTTACACAGATCAGGGGGAGACTACTACCAAAAACTCTAATGAAACAGGGAGACAACTCCTAACTGGTGAACTCCGTGGTTGATTCCTCCTGTTCATCCTGCTAGGTGAATGAATAGCTGGTCTGCTATTATCCCCCACTCTATATGTATGTGAAACTGCTGGGAGTGCGAGTCATTATGCTCACTCTACACTATTATGAATATATGCCGCTATACCAGAATGTTCATAAATCCGTCTGGGACCCTCCATATCTAGCATACTCAAAGTCTGCATGAGTGAGACGACTGGGTCAGAGATTGCCTGGAAAAAGGCTTGGGGGTAATTATTACATGTACCTTGGTTTCATATTTTAATGACAGAAAAATATCCAAATTGTGTGATGTAAGATTTGTTCCATTATCAGCTCAACTTATATGAAAGCATGGTTTGGAATAGGCCTGATATGGCCGGTTCTTGGGTACCAAGGCTATGCTGTATCTTGGGTGGATCATAACATCTGCATCAAATACCATACTTTTACTGAAATTGTTGCAATGTTATATGTAATGCAGGATTTTTTGTGGAAAATGTCTCTCAAGTGCTTTTAAAATTTGGGTGTGTATGCTTTAACATTGGTGCTGTAAGTGCCGATTATTTTGTGAAGTATGACTACAGATTGAAGTGTTCATATTTCTTGAGCAAAATAATTGTGATAACATCATAAGTGTAATGTTCTAGAGCAAAATATGTATAGCATCACATCTCTACATGAATTCGATAACAGCAAAAGTCTATTGGGCACACCATGGTTATTTTACATGAAAGTAGCATAAGTTGTTTTTGACTACGAGGAAAATTTTGTTTTGATGAGGTTGGACAAGATATATCCCACAGTTCCCAGTCAGTAAAACATGATGTGAGCACCATACTACAGTGGTGACTACATCCCCTTCGTAATTGTGCCTGAGTGGACCGCCAGTGTTGTGTGTCTGCTTTTACCACTATGGTACCATCGCAGAGAAGCTGTTGTCATCACTATGATACCATATGAATGTTTACACAATATCTTCTCTCACAGGGAACTTAGGCATGTACAGAATGGCCCAGACACTATCAGACCTTAAAACCGAACATTTGAGTTTTCTAGAGTACCGGTAATACTTATGTACAGTGTCAACTACTTGATGGGGTAGTGTTCTGGTTAAGTGGCGGGTTTAAAATCTGCAATCAGAGATGTATTAAATTATTTGGCAGTTCTCCCGAGTGTTTAGGCCTACTGTTGAATGCTTGAAGGAAACGACGGTGTGCAGTCTGTTTTTTGCATCAGAGAGCAGCCTTGAATGTTTTAAACTATTCCATGAATTGAATTTGTGCTTAAGCGCCTTAAAAGGTGCAACAGAGAGAAATGTACATAATTATGTTGATAGAATTTGGCCTGTATAAAATGTTACGTCCCTCATTAACGCAATGTCATTTTGTTGAATATTTTTTGGGAACGTGGTTACATAAAACCACATCATTTGTACAGAATGTTAATGTGACCTGTTTTTAAAGATTTATCATGTTATAATATGAAGAAAATAAAAAAATACTAAAATGATAAATTAACTGAGGCTGGTGTTTTTTTACCGCTGTGGGGTCTTCAATCAGCATGTACATCTGGTTGTACGATCAATTTGTTATCCGGACCATATCTTAGTTACTCTTCGATGGACAACTTTGAAACATACATTGAAGATACTTGTACAGGAGGACTGCAGTGGCATAATCAGCCAATTACAAATGGGGGTGCGACTATCCCAGGACATAGGGCGAGAATCCAGGGGCCGATTTAGACCCCGGATCTCAAACGACCACAGGTGTGATCTGAGCTGTTTTCCTGGCTCTTATCAGATTGACGAAAAATAACAGAAGTGAACAATCTCATTTCATATATTTCAAGTGTGAAAAGGGTACTTCACATTCAATTAGCTACATACATCTAACGATGTATATACATGACACTGTTTCGAGTTCAGTTTTAAATTTCTTAAAAGTTCTATGAATAAAGTCTTAATCTTGTCCTCTGTTGATGTCTGTTTTTGTATTCTTCCAAGAACACTCGAATGCATAGGTTGTATGGGTCACTTGCCATTGTTCGGGCTCTGAATATGAAGTAGTGTAACCTCGTTATAACGCTGTTATAGGGGGAACAAATTTGAACCACCATATAAAATTTCAGCCTTATAAAATGGTTGAAATAATATGCATTTGTTAATTTGGGGGACACAACAGCACCCTGGTCCATAACCTGGTTACTATTTGATGGACAACTTTGAAAGTTACATGGAACATGCTTGGTATCTTGCAGATGTGCAGAGTATAGTTTTTTGTCTCATTCTAAACAACTGTGTTCTATTGATTGCAGTTTACCCATTTCGTTGACATATACAGATTGAAGGACTTACTTGTTACATGCATAGTACCTTGTGGATAAGTACTGTCCAGTCCGACGTTTTTTTTTGTCCGAGTTATTCCCCTTTTTCCCCGAATCTTAATACATGCGGTGTCATGCATTCTTGTCCAGGCCAAAGTCCCATCCCCATGTTTGAAACTTAATTGCTATGTACTTGTACCTCGGCGAAACCTGATCCCCAATGTCTAAAATCCTTATCTTTCATTCAACCATGAATGCATGTGGCCATAATGCGTTTAGGTGTACATCATGGCATTCTCATGTCTGTATTTGTGTTACAGCCTCTGATTATGCATGGCTTTTATCCAATCAATTTTGCCATGGTACACACGAGTTGGCCCACAATATTCCAATAGAACATGACGTACATTAACTAAATTGGTTACCATGTACTGTTTTGGAACAGTTTAGCATACATTGTCTTTGAATTAATTTTAAGAGAGATAGAACAAGCTGAATAGTTAGCAGGTCCCCGGCCTGGTGACCTTTCAGAGAGGGCATGTTAACATTACCAGTGCAGTGAACTTTGCATCAAGCAATAACTGTGTTAACATGAGGCAACACCTAAAAGATGCAACAACCCCTCAGCCAGACAGTTTTAGTGCTAAATGCATATATAAAAGCCTGAAAGATTTGGTTGAATGCAGAAGATGCTTTAACAGTGGCTTGTACAAGATTAAAATATGATAAATTCAGTGTGGGATGTTCGATGCATTGGAGAACAATAATAAATAATTTGACATATCATGTGCAAAAAATATGGCGGAAGAACAAACATATTCTGAACAAAAACAGAAGGCTTCAAGCCATTCTTGCTCTGAACCCTAATAATAATCTGAACAATAATAAAAGTCTTCCGATTTTCAGTGGGAGCCAAGTAATACAGAGTTTTTGATAGGAATACGGAGCTGCGCATCTAAAACCCCTCGGCTCTGGGTGCCAGCCATTCACAATCTATTAAATTTGAACCATACTACTTTGAAAACATCAGGAACATCAAGCAGTCAAGTGACAAATATACAGATTATCAAAAAACTTGCCATCAGAAATGGCCGCAAAGTTTTCTGTCCAATCAGAGATACCGGCAGTCATTACTTGTCTCTTGATCTATCTATGATGTATACCAAGCATCATACTGAACACTTGAACAGTATCAAAGGATATATAGATCATCAATGACTTTACATAAATTGAAAACGGCTGCCACGGTTTCCATTCAATCAGAGAAAACGGTTTAGTCATTCATTTTTAGTCTCTTGATGTATTGATGATGTATACAAAGTCATGCATTAAACACTTTAACAGTACCAGAGGTATAGATTTTGCATAAATCAAAGATGGCAATCAAGTTTTTCACCTAATCAGAGAAACTGGTTGTCATTAATTGTAAGTTTCTTGATGTATCGATGATTTATAGTTTCATATAAAGCACTAAAATTGTATCAGATATAGATCATTAATGATTTTGCATAAATTAAAATGGTCGCCAAGATTTCCGCCCAATCAGAGAAACCAGTTCTGTCATTCATCGCAAGTCTCTTGATGCAATGATGATGTATATCAAATTTTACATCGAGCACTTGAATGGTATCAGAGATCATTAATGATTTTGCATAAATTAAAGACGGCTGCCTATCCTTCCCGTCATTCAGAGGAACTGATGTGATTATTCATTGCGAGTCTTTTGATGCATCGATGCTGTATACCAAGTTTCATATAGAACACTTAAATGGTATCAGAGATATACATCATTAAAATTTTGCATAAAATAAAGATGGCCGCCAAGATTTCCGCCCAATCAGAGAAACCAGTTCTGTCATTCATCATAAGTCTCTTGATGCATCGATGATGTTTACCAAATTTTACATAGAGCACTTGAACGGTATCAGAGATGGAGATCATTAATGATTTTGCATACATTAAAAATGGCCGGCCATCCTTCCCGCCTCTCAGAAGAACTGATGTGGTTATTCATTGTAAGTCTCTTGATACATCGATGCTGTATACCAAGTTTCGTATAGAGCACTTCAATGGTATCAGAGAAATACATCATTAAAGATTCTGCATAAATTAAAGATGGCCGCCAAGGCTTTCACTCAATCAGGGAAACTGGTTTGGTCATTCCTTTAAAGTTTCTTGATGTATCGATAATCTATACCAAGTTTCACACTGAACAGCGAAATGGTTTCCAAGATACAAAAGATTCATGGTTTCGCATAAATTAAAAATGGCCGCCAAAGTTTCCACCCAATTGGGTCCAGATTCAATAGGGTTCTGGGTCACGAGCATATGGATGTGCACGGCAAGTTTGGTGTGCCTAGGGTAAGTCGTTCTAAAGATATCTTGGTAACGAGAAAGCTGTGACGGTTTCGCATAAATTAAAGATGGCCGCCAAAGTTTCTAACCAATCGGGTTCAGATTCAATAGGCTTGTGGTTGACCACCCAACAATCCTGCATTCCAAATTGAAGTCTCTAGAAGCAACGGTTTGGCTTCTAGACCGGTCACAAGAATTGTTGACGAATTTTCCGTGACGTTGCCATGGAAACCGCAAAATTCATCACAAATTCGATAGGCTTGTGGTTGACCACCCAACAATCCTGTATACCAAATTTGAAGTCTCCAGAAGCAACGGTTTGGCTTCTAGGCCGGTCACAAGAATTGTCGACGACCGTACGACCTGACGTACATGACGACGACAAGACCCCGCAGCCTAATAGGCTGAGGGGTAAAAACTCAAGAATGTAGGCCTAGAGTTGTTTAAATATTGCTTAGGTTACATTATATCAAGGTCCCTTTTGTTATTGTGCTCACAAGAAAATAGGATTATTATTGGTAATTCCACTAATAATTCAATCACAGGAAGTGAAATTTTGTGCTATGAAATCACGAGGTGATCAAATTTATTAGGCCCCGTGGGGCTTCCGGGGATTGACCTGGGATGTCGTGCACACAACAGGTCATGGTAAGAATAAGCCTCATATCCTCAGAGAGCTTGTCGTAAGAGGCGACTGAGGCACCTGTGAGGTTCCTCGGTGTGAAAAGGAATAGGGCCCCACCTGTGTGGTTACCGGGTGTGAAAAGGAATAGGACCCAACGTTGACTGAAATATAGTTGAAAGCGACATTGAATCATATTCACTCACTCACTCAAATTTATTAGAACAGGAAGTTGAAACATGAACCGTGCAAAGCACTGAGAACCCCTCGGCCTTGGCAGTATTAAAATAGGGTCATTGCTGAAGAACAATCAGTTCATGGCAACAAGCAACTGACAGTTTAACCTAGTAGTGAATCAGATAATATAGGTCAATCAAACTAGTTTTCATGAGGTTCCATTACCACCATCACATGCCTATGTGATTTAAGTTTGGTACGTTACTCCTGTTTAACCTTGAGACATGGTGGTAATGATACAGACATAGCTAAAATATTACGCAGGTACACACAAAATGATGACAATACTCCAATTTCAATTTTGGCTGAAGCTCAAGTATGTGCCCGAGTAAGGTCAGTTAGCCTATATTGTGGTTAACAGGCGACAAAAGGAACAACCCTGACCCAGTGACCCCAAAACTATAGGTTAATCTCACTTTTACTCTATGACCACATGCATGAGTTATATAAATGTCAGATCAATGCTCCTAGGCAGTCATTTTTCAGATAATTATATGATGGTGAATTGACATAAACTGACCAGTGACCCAAAAACTGGGTCAATCTCACCGATTTCATTAGGCTACTATTTTGTGACCACATGCATGCGTGAATTAAGTTTGGTATACCTAGGAATATTCATTCTTGAGATATGACGGTAATGGGAAAACAAAGACAGATGAATGTACGTACATGTATGATGACAATACTTTACAATTTTGGCTGTAGTCCATGATACGATGTGTGTCTGTAGTGCAAGTCCAGTAAGCCTATATAAGCCTTATCCTACTTGAAATATGGTGGTAATAAGCAGCCAGGAATGAATGAACAAATTTAACCCAGTGACCCTGAAAAATAGGTCAATCTAATTAATCTAATCAAGTGGTAAACTTCTGCTTTAAGATTATATACATAAGTGAAGCAAATTTGGTGCTCCTAGGCATATTGAGATCTGGTGGTAACAATCAATTTATGATAAATTGACATACATGTAGTGTGACCTGGAAAAATAGGGGTCAATCTCAGTGATTTTCAGTAGGATTTTGCTATGTGACCATGAATGCATGTGTGATGCAAGTTTGGTATTCTCTAGGCATGGTCATTCTTGATATATGCTGGTAATGAGAAATCAGAGATGGGCAGATAGACATACATGATGACCACAATACCCTTCTGGCAAAATTTGCCCAAAGGATAAAATTGTTCAATACCATGCATATAATCCATTAATTCTTCATTATTGCAATGATTTTAAATGGTGATCAAATTTATCATGACAGCTGATTGAATTTGTCCCCAAATTTGGGCTGATTAAATTCTAATAAGAAGATTGAATTATCAGAGGGATCACAGTATTTACATTTCGACTTCTGTGACCTTTGAAAATTGGTCAAGGTCAGTACATTGTGAACAGGACTTCAAAAAGAAGCATCACCCCAAATACCCCCCCCCCCCCTTCCCATTTATCGAGATATTACAGGGAGGGAGGGAATTTGGCTTAATGTCACACTCAAGTTTGTTTCACTCATATGGTGACAGTCAGTTTGGTTGGTGGAGGAAGCCGGAGTACCCGGAGAGAACCACCGCCCTTCGGCAAGTAACTGACAAACTTTCAAACATGGACCAACTGGGCTCGAACCCGTGCCGGTTCAGCGGTGTGAGGCTAGCGGTCACCAGCGAAGCGCCTTAGACCTATGTGAATTTGTCCCGTAAATAATGTGTTCACATGCAAATAAGACCACTTTTCACCTATGATCTCGGAAAATTGGTCAAGGTCAGTATGGAGCTCGAGTGAAGTAGTCCGAGAGGTCATCATAAAGATGCATTGTGCCCAGTATCCAGTCTAGCTCTCTAGCTTTATTGGGATTTGTTATTATTGATGCAATGTCATTTTCTACAGGCATACATTTGCAACAATTTTCAAAACAGTTCACTACACATTTAAATGGTCCTCCATTCTATAATCTGAATTTTGCTCATTTGTCACACTGAACCTTTAATATTATGCTTATTGTACGAGCATGGACTTTCAGCCAAGGGCCCTGGTCTATTTGACACATTGTAGCAGTGTTTATTCCTACCCATCTGTGGTTTGACTCGGAAAACAGCACGCAACACTGACACAATGTGTGAAATACAGAAGGGTTCTCAGCTGAAAGTTCACACTGATGCAATAAACGCAGTAGATTGCAACCAAATATAATTGTCACTGTACTCAATCTGGCAAGTCTGTCCGGTTTCTGGTGTTGGACAAGTAGAAAAATAAGAATTTCAAAATTTAATGTGTAGACATGTTCAAGCCAATCAATCTATTGAAATCATATGTGGTACTTTCAGATATATCCTCTGCAATGAGGTTAAAACAGGCTCAGCTTTTGTGCACCTGGCTTTCAGTCAATCAGCATCGTCCACCACTAAACAAAGTGCAGGACTCTAGGCCAAGCAGCATCGCCCATCACTAAACAAAGTGCCATTTGCGTACACTTCGCCATCCATAAGATGGCTTGCGAATCGTGTCTCTCCATTATCGTGGAGCGATATCCGGTACTTTACCGGATTCTGTTCGGCCTTTATCCGGTGGAGAACACTCGAGAAATCTGATAAATTACAGGTGTTCATACCACTTCGGAAACAGATATTACCTGGGCTTACAAAATATATAGGTATGAATAACTTTCGTATCATTCAAGAGGTGTGATAGATCTGTAATTTTGAACAAGTAGGACATCACAGGACTCGAAAATGGCGGGTTTATGTTGGGGTTCATGGCCAGGGTTACGTCGGTAGACTTTAGCTGATTGGCTGACGGAGTCACGTGGTAATGTTTCTGGAAATACCCTCTTGCAGTTGCCGAAAGTAGGCTGAAAATGGATACACACGATCCCAGGGTCAGTCTTACCGCTTATAGATGACCCAGATGGTTACAGGTTGAACAAAGTGCATGACTCTAGACCAATCAGCACCGTCCATCACTAAACAAAGCGCATGATATGTTACTGAACAGTGTCGAGGATGTCAGCTGCACATCATACATGCTTTTCCTATTGATCATAACAGATTGAATGTGCATGCACAGCATATTTTTCAGCCCAATGCACGGTCCGTACAATCTTCAGCTACAATCCCCGACAGTTTATATGGGAAATATGGGAACATCTGCACATCATGGGTGCATTGCAGGACTGATTACCGAGTGCAAATGGAAAACAGTATCATAAATATGCACCTCAAAGAACAAGAAATATTTCACAGATTCCAGGTAAAAGCGCCCAAAATAGATTTGCCACTATCCCTTAAAGGTTATACAAAATGGTCTCAAAATCTGCTACTTTTTTGTGCTAAATTGTTGTAGAGGTGATTATATAGACTTGTTTTACATTTTTGTATGTTTTCAAACTGCCCAAGGTTGGAAATAGCAGCAGTAAAGAGCGACAATTTCATGCCCCTTTCAAAACGGCGAAAGCTGTGACCGCTTGACCTGTGACGTCACAACCTGATTACGATCTCCCTCAAATGGCTGTTGTGATGTCAGCGACATCGTAACAATGCCCGACGTCATAGATATAGACTATGACGTTTAGGGCGCAATCGTAATCAGGTTGTGACGTCATGCACCAGAGGTCACGGCTCCAATACGTTTTCCCCCACATGTGTGCTATTTGAGTCCTGAAACCCACTTCGACGACATTATTCGAGAAAAAAATACTAATTTGTTGTTTGGAACACTACTGGGTATGTTTTAATGCAAAGTAGTATAGAGTCATTTGGTATAACCTTTAAGACAAATCCGAGGTGTGATTGTTTATGTTGTCTTCATATCAATACAACATATTTCTTGGCTGTGACTAGAGAAATCCAAGTGATCCGTGAGTGAACTGTACAAAATAAATTTTATTCATAATTTAGTGAATGTACATATTGACAGTGCTCTATAAACAACATGCTTTGAGTTAAGCATCATATAGTCATCCATATAACGATCTTAGATATTTACAGCTTTCAGCCTTTCTGACGGTCATTCCAGACTATTACAATTACAGTGATTCAGCTCTTCTCATTGTAAAGTAAAATCAATGTAACGGGTCAACTCCATATTAACTTGACAGACATTTTTGTCTTGCTGATGATATTACCAATTATCATCCATTCCATTCTTTTCACTTTTGCATCTGTCTGAGATTATTAAATTCACATGAAGAATCAGATGAAAGATAAACAATGTTAATGATGTTAATTAACAATGTTAATCTGATGCTAATCATTCATGTACACCTCAAGTACTTTTTTATCTATTGCAGATTACCTGCAATTTTTGGAATGTCAATGTTAACTTCAAGAAAATGATATGAAAGCAATTGCTATGTTCCCTCCAGCTCCTGAAGTATACACAGTGATGAATTTTACAAGGAGTCTGCATGATTGGATCATCAGCATGAAGCCACCATAGGTGTGCTGTGCTGTCCACTACCCTGTTCTAATCTCATCATCATCTTGTGACAGTCTTGCACTGATTTCTTGTCCCCAAGTTGTTTGTAGACTTTGGCAGCTTCGGCTAACATTCCGGTCCTCTGGCCCGGGGCGGACAGAAGGGGCTCGGGTAAATGTCGACAAGCCATTAATAATGCTGTTGCTTGTTCCCGCCCCATTGCATCACCATCTGTGTCAACTTCATCTACAATTGAATACACAGAATATGAAGCCCATGAAATTAAAATAATTCATAACAATAAAAGTAGGCTGTCGCCATCGGGACCCCTCGGGCCGGGCCCAGAGCAATTGTGGAAATAATGTTTCTGACCCCAACAACTCACATATTTGGGGTGGGCATAATTTTACCTGTATGATATAGATCATAGACAGACAAAACAATATAGCAATAGAGCAGTGATTACCTATAGTAGATGTAGTCGAACGATTACTGTCTATTCACAGCAATCCACACAGGTTTGTGGTAGGAGAAGTAACTCTCCAACACTCCACTTGATGTATTGGGGGCGTTACTGTAGATGTGGTCTATGGTAGTGTGGAGGTCTGTGGTGGGCAACAGGTGGATACGTTCTTGTAGATTGTAAGTCTCAAAAAAGTCTAGAAGTTTTCTCTTGTCTGTGGAGTCTTTTAACAAGTCTATGTTAAAGTCACCAAGGATAACAGTTTGCACGAGAGATGGGGATTGTGACCTGAAGATGGTAAACAGTGCATTAATGACATCCTGTATTGGGGATCGGGGAGGGTTGTACAAACCAATGACCAGCATGTCTGTTGACGGACTTGAAAAACACATCCGACAGCACAGACTTTCAATAGGCTTCTGGTACTAGCTGCATTAAACAACTGTATGAAGTTTCATTGTTGTGAGTGAAGGACTTTGTGAGATAATGTGTTTACAAGGATATAGACAGACAGACATGTATAAAGGGGCATAACTCCTGAAAACACTTCCGATTACACCGACTTTCAATAGGCTTCTGGTACTGGCTGTATTAAACAACTGTATTAAGTTTCATTGTTGTGAGTGAAGGACTTTTTGAGATAATGTGTTTACAAGGATATGGACCAACAGACATGTATAAAGGGGCAGAACTCCTGAAAAACACATCCGATTACACCGACTTTCAATAGGCTTCTGGTACTGGCTGTATTAAACAACTGTATGAAGTTTCATTGTTGTAAGTGAAGGACTTTTTGAGATAATGTGTTTACAATGATATGATGGACAGACGACGGAGGCAACGACAATACCGCTCGGGCATTCTGCCCGAGGGGTAAAAATGACCGCTACAGTAATTCCTCTAATAATTCAATCACCAAAATTGCAGCAAAAATGGCTTATCAGGGGTTATTTTAGACACTTTTCCTTTATATAACTCAATTTCAAAAAGATGAAAAACTCAATTTTTCGGCGCGCCTATGGCGCGCAAAATAAACAACAAAACTCAATTTTTTCGGGTTTTTCATCGCATGCAGTCTGGAAACTCAATTTTTTTATCTTTTTAGTAGGACACTTACAATAAATAAATTCGCGACAATTTTTCATCGTGAATGAACATGTCAGTAATGTTATGAAGCTCATCAAGCAAAGTTGCGTGTCATACATAGCTGCATACAAGTTTGTTTGCTATCCAACTGTGATTGGCCGATTATATTTTGGCTAAAGATGTTAAGTAGAAATACTTCCCTCAGAGATAGCTTCATTTAATTAAAAAATGAGCGCGAATAAAACAAGAGAGTTTTAAAATCCAAGTTATCTCGGGAAGTTCTATTTGGTCGATTATTTTGGGGGTGGGGGAGAGTACTTTAGCTCTGGATTGTGATAGGTCAAAGGTGAAAATATTTTCCCTACAAATAGCTTACTTTAGTTTAAAAAATCTATACTTATAGTCAAGAAATAAAAATTGTCCCTTGTCCATTTCCATGAGTTAACCAATCCTTGACAAAGTTGGTGGTTGAGTATTGTAAGTGTCTGGGTATTTGTAAGTGACAGGAAAGAAATGAAGAAATAAATGGCAATAAAAATGTTAATAAGAGACGTAAAAAATAAAACAATGGTGGTTGTGAAGTTTTGTGGATTTCACGAAAAAAATCCAATGCTGCTTGGTAAACGCAGATAAATGGCCAAAAATTGCAAATTAAACTCAATATGCACCCTATTTTGTAGTATGTGGTGTGGGACTTGTTTACAAAACATACTGGGGTTTCAGAAATTTCCATCGGGCAGAAATAAAATTATTCATAAAAACGTATATTTTTGTATGTTATAGCATATGCCCCCGCATGTAGATCCCCAGTTGCGCAGGAGAGAGTGTGGATCTTTTGTTTTTACACCAATCTGCATTGCTCACTTTGTGTATTTATTCCCAAATGGTACATCAGCTGTATTTTGGGGAATGTCTGTTTTGTTCGTTTCTTGTTTCTGGGGAAACGTCTTTCAACGTCACACGCATCCAAGTGAAATGTTGACTGAGAGAGAAAATGCTTGCCCGTTGTCTTGGTTCCGGAGATTGACGGACAGCGTGTCTCGGAGACCAGACTCATAAGCCACAGCAGTATGACAGCAGTGGTTCCCGAGTGGACTAAAAAGAGGGGACGTAACTTTGAAATATCAAAATGGCGGACTAGTTCGATCGTCGAAAACATCGCCAAACAATTTGCTTTGAAATGAGAAACGTTCAGGACAATGTCTTTATCGGACCTATACTACTGAAATGAGAACAGTTCAAGACCAGACGTCCTTATCGGAGCTATACGATTGAATAATAAAGGTACACAAGTTATCTGTCTGCACATCAGTTACAAATCCTGAGTGCTTATCTCGACTCGAGTGGCGTGGCTGGTCACACGTTTTTTTTTTCTTTCTCGCGGGGGTTTTGGGGGAGGGGGACGGGATAACAGACGACGAAACTCAGTTTAGATTACTCAGAAACTCAATTTATTTCGTAGAAACTCAATTTTTCGCGCGCCTTCGGCGCGTAAATTCTCAAAATTTTAGAAAACTCAATTTTCGGCAATAAAACTCAATTTACAAAATTTTGCAAAAACTCAATTTGTAATTGTTTTTCATCGTGGTTACCACGATGAAAAAAGTGTCTAGAAAAACCCCTGCTTATATCTGCAAATACTCTTGATGGCACCAGCAACAAAGCGTCACATTTTCTTCAATTCATATGTAGAATGGGAATGTTACATTTTCTCTATGTTTGAATAACAGAATTGAGAAGAGAACTTCCTGTGATTGAATTAATACTATCTCACAAACTTTCTCAAGAAATTTAGCACTCCAATATGTATAGGTCTATGACCTTATCGAGCGGATTATGAACCAGATCAGGAAAAACAGGTGTGAATTAGTGATCTAAAACCCACATTTCTCTAATTGGGAGGTTACAGATACAAGTTTATTTTTCGAGATGGAACCGGTGGGGTGGGGTGTAGGGGGGAGGGGGGCATTTCTAGCCAATCTCAGCCAATACAAATGGGCCAAATCTTTTCCCAGAATCTAACCGGTTTTTGATTACTAACCTGTGAAGGAAATTCTGTCCTGGTGATGTCTTCTCCTTAAACTTCTGTCGAGTAACTGCTGGGTTCTAGCAGGACTGGCTCCTGCCATCATCCTGGCTGTGGCCTCGTGTAAAAATACCTAATATGTTAAAGAAAAACAAAAACCTAACTACAGAAGGGTAGGAGATGAGTTTTCATTATTACCAACACCATCATAACTGATCACATTGTATGTACTACAGTTCTTACTTCAGTATGCTATTTTGACTTCACAGCCTCGCCTACTTGTGTGTCAGAGCTGTGTTTTTGGTCATATTGAACTGAACCTGCATTACAACATAACTGATACTTTGTTTACATTTATTCTTTGTAACACTGTACCAGAAAGGCAGCTTACAACACTGTAACAAAGACAGCAGCCCTAAGTTGAAACAGCAAACTGAAGTAAAAATGGTAATAAAAGAGTGTGCAAGTACTAGTTCACAATTTCATAATGATACCCGGAGTTCAACAACCCTGAAACTTCAGGTAACATTTTGACCAGCCTGAATTATTTTGATCACTGTTCCAATTGATGAAAAATGATTTTGTACCATCTCACAAACTTTCTCAAGAAATTTAGCACTCCAAGATGTATAGGTCCATGAGAAACTCTCTCACTGCAATCCTTTTAACTGAACCAGTATCTTCACCACAATGGTGTTGTAGAGACTTACCCTGGGAAGAGCAGCCTTGTAACTCTGGGCCAATTTTCTGAGACTACACAAATCTTGCTGGAAGGCTATCAGTTCTGTTTGTGAAGCCGGACGTTGTTCATCATCTCCTTGTTCTTCATGCCACATATCTGTACGAGTTTGTAGTAGCCAGTCACAAACCAGTAACTGAGTAGCCTATGAAATATAATACACAACTCTCCATAATTCACAGGTCATATTCACAGAAGGTATTTCCTAATTTTATCTACAGAGCATGACAATATTAAGATATCACAAGTAGAACAGCCCCATATAAGAGATATTTGTAATATTAACCAAGAAACAGTAACTGGTTAAAGTCTGATTGGCCATGCATCATGTATTATTGAATTACATTTTTTAGCACTATACACACATCATTCTGCCTAATTAAATTGCACATATATACATCACTCAGAAAACAAACCAGCATGCTAGCACAATACAGGTATTCTCTACACATTCGCAACAACATCAACAGCATGGTGAACACAAACAGGAAATCCAGGTCCTTGTTTGGTTTGGTCTCCAGTTGTTAGACATACAAGGTGTGGTAACCAATGCAATGTTTGCACTGCAGATGCATTGCATATTCCAATCACTCATGCAATGCAACTACAATGCACCATTGAAATGGTCAGTTCAGGTCGTCTCTTGTTCGACTTCCCTTCACATTCTTCTCATCAGTTCTATCTCTGGCATGTTATATCTCATCAGTTCTATCTCTGGCATGTTATATCTCATCAGTTCTATCTCTGGCATGTTATATCTCATCAGTTCTATCTCTGGCATGTTATATCTCATCAGTTCTATCTCTGGCATGTTATATCTCATCAGTTCTATCTCTGGCATGTTATATCTCATCAGTTCAATCTCTGGTATGTTATATCTCTTCAGACAAACAGTGCACAATTCCAAAAATAGTTGTCAAACTCCTACAGTGCATCGTCCTTTTGGATAACATCGGAAGTCAATGAACTAGAAGTCTGTAACATCAGATTAGACTAACTAGATGGCACTGGCACTCATCAATATGCCTACACCACAAGACTCCTGCAGAGGCTCTACACAAGAAAGAAGGTAATTCCAGCATCAGCTCATCCCCCATGATGCATCACTCGATTTTTTGTTGTTGTAAATCTACATGAACACGACATTTAATTGTGGTGCACATCAACGTCAGGAGTTCTAACCTGTGTTATAAGTAGGGAGGCGGTCGCCAATGCATTTTAGCTAGTCTAATCTACTGTTTAGGACTAGTTTGCTTCTGATATCATCCATGTTTGAACCACTTAATCGACCCATTAAAAATTCTGAAGACTATTAACCCAATATTTTGTTAGGCGAGATGGAAACTGGAGGACATCTCCAGTCAATCACAAACAAAAAAGAACCACCTTAATAGCAGATCAAATGGATTATATAGCAGAAAAGCATCACCACTTACCACCACAATATCACTGGACTCTTGGTTTAAAGCATAATTCAGACTCTCTCTGAGAAGTCTTCCACTGCGGTCACATTGACGGATACACGAGTAACCCAACTTGGCTCCTTCCTTCATCACCTGCTTACGGGCCTTGTATGCGATGAATACAGCTCTTGGCAGAGGATGACTGGTGAATAATAGTAGTGTGACATGATATCATTTTATATTCCTTACTCTTTCCATACAAGTTCATTGGTTTCTTGGTGCTTCAATTACATATCTCAATCTGTTAAGAACTCTATCAATAAGTGGATAATTCTCTATCAGTCAAATTTATTATGCTTATGCATCAGGAAATATACTTGAATTTATTGTTCAATTCAATTCAGTGTATATTCTTTGCCCTTTATTCCCAGGTGTTTCTTCCTACTACT
The DNA here is from genome assembly GCA_036873755.1 of Hanleya hanleyi. NCBI lineage: Eukaryota > Metazoa > Mollusca > Polyplacophora > Lepidopleurida > Hanleyidae > Hanleya > Hanleya hanleyi. The sequence goes on from JAVTVY010037103.1 coordinate 44,099, forward strand.
CCAAAAATAGTCAACTCACTCAACACTTTGCAACACTTTAGGGAACGAGTCCGCAATTCCATAATTCTTTGAGGCATTTTCATTGTCTCCAAGCAACCAGAAGGCTGCCACTTTAATCACAGCTGCCCACCATTTCGAAACTTCATCTCCTGCAAGAACAATTTGAACCAATTCAATTTTTGTCCTTTCCAATCATTATCCAATGAAATCTCACGTTCAGCTCGTGAATGAATAATATATTATACGGTATATTTTTTTATCATTTAGATTATTATACATTAATTCTCCTAATAATTCGATCACCAGAAGTGCAGCATAAATGACTTATATCTGGAAATATTCTTGATGGCACCAGCTACAGTGTCACATTTTGTCACAGTTGAAAAGTGAACTTCCTGTGATTGAATTATTAGGGGAATTACCGTACTGCATTAATATTACGATTGCTTGGTCTACTCACAGCAGTTTTCTGATCTGTGAGGGAGAGTATCAAGTATTCCGGATTTGATTGGTAGCTGTCCCTTCAAAACTTTGCAAATGAGTAGTAAACCCAGGACATACTGGTACCCTATATTGGAGAGCTGACCAGTGACATACACTACTGACCTCCAGAGTGTAGTTCTGTTATATAATTCAACCACATTCTAATGTTCAAGCAGGCAGGTAAATCTGCTACGGTTATCTGGGTAAATGAGACCCATTTTCTTACCTGTGAAGGGGACAGTCAATGGATCAACATCTAATGGATTGGTTACTCTACCACAACTGGATGTCTCTGACAACAACTCCACAAACTCCAATACCTTATCTGTAGGCCTACAATGTAAAACGTTCATGGACATAATAAATATTTTATCATAATTATGAACATATCTCATCTTAAGATACTGTCAATGGCAAATTATTCCTGATTACATAGTTCAAATCTCAACATTTTGACAGACCTTGTTAACAGACCACTTGAAGCTAATAATCTATCCCTCACTTTATTACATGATTTACTTCAGTGAAACTAACCTGGACATGAAAACTTAGCTTACCCATTGGCACTGTTGGTTGATGGCATGACCAGTGAGTACACAGCTTTCCGCAGTAAATGTTCTTGGAAAGATTTGGTCAGCTTGGCAAGGGGGTCAACTTCAGGAAATAAAGAAAGGTATTCAATCAATATACAAGAACAGCAAATCAATCATTGAATGAGGCAAATTCATCATCCCATAGAACTAGTAGGCAGGCATCACATATTTCAGAAATGTACAATTCAGTATACATGTACAATCACAGATATGGTGTGATTATTGAAGCTTAATGTGAAAAATTTAGACATCAAGATCTCTCTTCAACCCCACCCTAAAACACATACGTAAATCTCAAGATGTATTCGGTCACAGTTACTTTTTAATGGTAATAATATAAGTATCGTGACTCACTTTCATGAGGTTTGGCGGTGAAGATGGTGTCCCTTGCTTCCAGAGTCCAGTCACCATCCACGAAGTAGTGGTAACCCTCGGCCTGACACAGCCACTGAATGTTTGTCGGCACGGTATCTCCTGCACGTGCACACAGATGGCGAACTCTGCTCAGGAAATACCTCTGTAATAGAGTACAAGAGAATCATAATCCACTCATTCTAATTCATCAAACAGAGCTGGTATTATTAAATATATATCCCCTCTTCCACAGGCTTGTCAGATGCGAGGATAACATTTCTATTCCAGAATCATAGAATTATTTCATATTCTAATCTCACTCAACTCACTTCATCACTCAACTTATTAAATAAGACATGACGTGGCTAACCTAAGAGTATATATCTGAGATAAATAAAGCCTATTATCATTATTATCATAAATATGATCGCTTTAAAAGTATCATAGGAATGTCTGAATTTGCTGGACATTATCACTTCTACTTCAAGAGCAAGGGTGTATCTACTCGTCAAAAAATCTTTTGGCTGAATATTCAAATATGTACTTGTACTACAATACACTAGCTTTTACATACGGAGATGAAATGTAAACCATGAGGGAGACCAGTCTTCATACGGAGAGCTGTCGTGGCGTAGATCTCTGCCCGCATGGCTCGTGGTACTGCATTACCTCCCATCTCTGCCAGATTGACAGCATTCAGGGCTAAATTCATTCCAAATGCCTCACTGCCTTCAAGATGACCTGATAGAAATATAAAAAACATGTAAGGAGTACCGGTAGTGTAAATAAACCATTTCCAAATCTGTTGAAATGTAGTCATCGCTGTTACTATGCTTACTCATGCTATTTTCTTATGACATGACAATTTGCAGAAGGAAAATTAACTTGATTAAAGTAAAACTTAATTAAACCAGTTTCAGGGGTCATATTACCACAGAACAAACACTAGGAAATTTTTCAGGAAAATAGAGGAGAAATGTAGGAATATGTTTCTTGAATTATAGGAAAGTATGGGAACAAATAGTCAAGGGCACAAAGGCAGTCAGCTTTAAGAAAATGGAGGATCTTTATATAAGACAAAATGGAAAACGAACAGGGGCGAGTCAGGGACATCTTCATGATGAAATCGATTCATTTGGAAAAAATATATAGGAATTTTTAATTAATAATAGGAGAATTTAGGATGCTGTCAAAGATATAGGAAATAAAGGAGTACCAGGACCCCTGATGTTAATGCACAAACTAAATTTGAACTAACCAGTCATATGTAATTGGTTCAACTTGTGGTAGACCAAGGCTGCATCTCGAGCAGATTCCTTCACATCTTCTGGTTTGATACTGGAGCTCCTGAAGTTGCCCGCCCTGACAGCCAGCCATCGTCCAATGACAGCACGGTGGAGTATTTGTCGGAGGACCTGCCAGATCATACTAGAGGTCAGATCTAAGCGCGATGTTGGTAAGGGCCGTCCCAGAGCCATCAGGGCCATCTTCAACTGTCGACAGGCAGCGGCATAGTTAGCCTACAAACACAATTCTCCATCTTAGCTTGCTACGGGCATTTCACGTTTCACTTAACACTAGCCTTAGATTGTCGCTGTGATTCGGCATGTATTTCATCCGGCGCCATCTATCTAGAGGGAGATAATCCAGTTCGAAAGTTGTTCCCAAAGCATGAGGTCAAATGTCGGCCCCATTTAAACGAGCCAATGAAATTATCTGTATTCAAATATTTCTCAGACATGCAGACATGTCAGTTTCACGAGGCGCAAGACTGGGGGAGTCTATGGGAGACCAAAACGAAGTTGTGCGAATTAGCTATTTTATTTCTCACTCTAGTGGAGCATGCTTCTTTGCTTATCTTAAGAAAAATCATATTACAAACGGCCTAACATATTTGAAAACAAAATAAAATCGGCGGCAGACCACAAGAAAATGATATGCTTTTTATTTTGTGATGGGGGCACTTCGAGGCCCACCATGGGATCATTTCAATCGATCGCTTTCTGGAGGTGTGTCTTCGTTGTATGAATGGGATTGCACCGATGTCGGATGTAACGGGAGCAGTCGGATGTGACCATTTGGGAAACGCCCTATTGCACTCAGATAGCACCCGTTACCGCATGGCTACGAGCAGAAGTTTCTACGTATGATCGTGCCATGCGTTCGGATGATGACAATTCTCATCCATCATTCTAATGAGTTCAACAAAAGTTGAATCTCTAAGAATGGTTACCAGGGTATATTAAGAATTCTACCAAATACCCCCTGCACACTTTTATGAAAACATACTGAAAAGCTGGGTAAACAACAAACTGACATTTTATTGGATTTTTGAACACAATAAAACAGATGTGGTGAAAAACGTAATGAAGTCATAACCTCTGACCTGTGACGTCAGAGTCTTATTACGATCATGTCCTATAACATTGACTAGTCGGTTGTTTTGGACGTCCTATAATGACGTGCGTTGCACAACAATTGAGTATGATGACAACATCATGACGTCAACAAAGGCATTGCATTTTAGCTTTGTGACGTTTTTGGCGTTACAATGAAAATGTCACCCAGAAGATTCGCTACAATTGCTCACTGTAAACGGTCTTAATCAGATTCCGACTTCATGGGTCAGCAGGTCACAGCCTTCACTGTTTCCAAACAGGCATGGTAATGGAGGATTTCATGTTCCATTTTTTTAAACTTCAACCATTCCCATAATCAGTAAACCACTATTAAATGTCAAAAATAACCTATTACAACAATTCACACTCAAAAAAGTGTGTGGTGTGGGGAAAAACTTTGATAGAACCTTTAAATCTAATTTGTTGACATTATGGTGAATATTCTTTGATTGGTTACAGGTCCTGCAAATTTGATTACAGGGGGATAAAGTGTGTGGGAGTTATCATGGGATTACCTAAAAGTCATTAAACATGACTGAATGTGTTTATTAAAATAGCAGGTTTACCAGATGCACACTAGACACGACCTGTAATATTGTGCCCAAATTAGAGATGCGCCCAAATATTTATTTTTTTAGTGTATTGAATATCAATGTTGAGATATGTTCAGGAAGATTCCTCGTCAACTAAGCACCATGCGAATCAACGAATACCTAAATTCTGGGTTTTCAATATTTTCTCTAATTTCAGCTCAGACCCCAACCTAAAAAAAATTCATCTACATGTACATCTCCCCCACTAACACATCAATGCCATGTTACTGTCCCCTCATAGATTCAGATCAGCTTAACCTGAAGCAACGTGACAAATCTGATAGATATTTACCCCAGCAATATCCATATCAGCCTGTTTGCGGTGTCGCCAAAACATGGTGGAAGCTTCGGACTGTTTACTTGTTACAGGTTCCCCATAGATGAGGAGACGGGCCAACACTCCCACAACAATAATACCATTGAGTCCCCACATCAACAGAGTTGGGAACATCCAGTCAAACCAGCCTCTTGTCACACCTACAAACAGTAAAATGAAAGATTTACTGAGAAGACTGGAAAACTTCGGAGTTGTCTTCCTTTATGCTAATACAGGGCAACAGAATAATTTTTCAGTTTGGGTCATTAGCAATAATGTACTATGTCATATCATATTTTATCACTCTAATACATAGTTACTTGAAACAGAATATATTTGTAAATGGCCTAATTGAGATTTAATCGACAAGGCAGCACCACTCATGATAATCTTTGATAACTCCAGTTCTCCTTCCAAAGGCTATTGATAACAGAAATTCAGACTAGTTTGTCAAGTGACCTACAACTGTTCTGCTTTATATATGGGATAGTATTATGATTACCTAGGTTCTCCTCACTCTGCAGTGTCCTGCCGACATGTCCTGATCGTTCCTCCCCTGCCCCGACATTACCGTCAAACAGCATGCCAAATGGGTTGAAGGCCAGTACAGTGAACATAAACACACAGAGCAACATTCGAGATCGGTCCAACATCCCACCAGTGCTGAAATTCTGCTCTATTTGTTCTGAACCATCTGCAATTTAGCAATAAATCTGGCTCAGTATACATGCTTTTGTAAATTAGGAAATTCTACAAAAGAGGTACAGAATAGGAAGACAATGTCAGAGTATATGTAGTAAGTTCTTTTTGCGAAAGATAAGGTGAGGCCTGTCCTTGATAATGTGACACAAAGGATAATTCATGGAGATAGACTAGGCAACCGAGTGACAGCAAAGCAAGGGACTGTCCATGAATCATGTATGCCTACAGCAACTGCAATAAGCTTGCATCACAGTGTCACAACACTTATGTTGGCAAGAACTTCCAGTTATCGTACCCATAGAATCATCCTCATCATCAAAGATGGGACTGGGTGGTGAGGAGGCATCACTTTCACTGGTAGCTGGGGGGCTATGTAATGGAGAACCACCCTCAGAACATGGAGGTGTAAGGGCTGCCATAGTCTGCTCCAACAGTTCAGGGTTACCCACCAGGAGGGATTCAATACCTACAAAAACAAGGCAAACATTTGTGTTCATTAGATAGAAATTGAATTCCACGTTTTAAAAAAACAATTCCTTCATTTATACTTCATAAATATATGAACTAGGGTGAGGTAAACAGGAAATTCAAACATTTTCTTATTTGATTTTTAGTTAAGTTTTTTTTTCTTCTTGTGATTAAGTCATTCAGGCCCTGAAATAGTAGTCTGACATCAGACAAGTGCTTATCCTTCCAATGTTGAAGCATCTGATCAAATACTCAGAAATGACTGATCACTTTGAATATGCAAAGGATTTTTCTTCTCTTTGATTTAAACATCACGCTAACTAGTTCCCACATGCGCCACAACTGTGGGAGATTTATGCTTACTTTGCTTCTTGGAGGTCATCTTCAAGATCATATTTTCCTGTTTTAACTTGGTGTTAGATGTCTTGAGGAATCGTATGTAGTCAATAGCCTTCCGCAGTATAGCAGATTTATTCAACTGAAACAGTGAAAGTATCAAAACTAAAATTAGAAATCTTCAATCCGCAAACTACAGTCATAGAAAGATGTGTATAAATTTAATTTAAATTAATTATATTAAATTTGTGATTGGTGGAAATCGCATTCATAAACTATTGCATCACTCGGGGGTCGTTGGGTGTGAACAAAGCCCCTCAGAGCACCCAACCATATGTTATTATCCTATGTTGGATAGCACAGTACCGGGCTCTCTAATAAATAAGCATAGGAAATGAACCCCTCTTAAGAAATCCTGGCGACGCCCATGTGAAATGCCAAACTACTTCATTGAAAGTTCAAGTTGTTATCTGGTAATTTATGCAAAGAAACACGAAAAGCCAGAAATGAGGGCAAAAAGGTTAGCAGTTAAGTAAAGCACAGGCAGGAGGTAGCAGACCTGTCTCACCTTTTGATCAGTACCAGCCACAAGATCTTTCAGCTCCAGAATTTTGTCATTAATACTCAGTCGGTACCGTTTCTCAATAGCATTATGGGCAGTTCTCTTCTCACCCCCTTTCTTGACTTTAGGGCTACTGCTCAGCCTGTTAATGGGTACTTTCTCCCGGTCGTGAACGACCTGTACTGGAATGCCAGTGGTGAGGATAGTCCCTGTATTAGCCGTGGTAACTACGGTCTGGAGAGGGGTGGTTCCCACAGCGCTGACAGTTGGCGCCGTAGTCAGCGTCAGAACATTTGTCATGTTTGTATTATTGACATCCGTCTTCAGAATCTGTGACTGCAGCAATAACTGGAGAGACAAGAAAGAAAACATGACGGATGTGACATCAGAAAGTGGTCATGGTGGTAGGTGTCCCTTTTTGGCCCCCCACTGTCTAAAACGACCCTAAACAGCCGCCACTTGAAACAACTAAATGTCTTATTGTGGCCGCCTACTTCCAGTGCTTCAACCTGCTACTTCAAGTGACATCCCTGTGAACCGTACGAAGTACTGAGGACTCCTCATCCTTGGATGTACATGTATTTAAACAGGGTACTGGTTGCCGAACAAGCAGTTTATATAAACAAGCAATCTCACTTCGCGATAGTTTCTTTAGATAATTAATTGGTGCCAAATTGACAGTTTGACCTAATGACCTAAAAAAATGTCAATCTGACTGATTTCCAATAGACTTGTCTTGATGACCCCATGAATGTCTGATACATTCATGTTTCAGTGTACCGGTACCTTAGGCATACTCACTCTCGATATACATGATATGAGAAACATTGATGGATGTACATGATCACAATGCCCACAAGGACAATTTTGGTTGTAGTCCATGACCAGATGTGTGTCTAGTGCAAATTCAGTGAGCTTTACAGGGATTCCGCCAGAAAAAAAAATCTGGGTCCGCAAAAACGAGGGAGCGAAGCGACCAAGTCTGAGGGAGCGTAGCGACCGAAGGGGGGAGAGTCCGAGAGGTGGGTTTCCCCCCTCGCTGCGGCAGAGATTTTTGATAAGGCCTATTAAAAATAATCCTGTGTTTCCGGTAACCCGACCTACCTGATGTGATCATTGCCAACCTGAAAGTTTTTTCAACAAATAAAAAAATAAAAATGCAAAAACACCGACCGACCTCGGTGATTTTCACCAAAATCTTGCTCTCAACGTTTTATTTTGCGAACCCTTCGCTTGCTTCAAGGGGACGTAACTCACCGAACCGCAGTTTCGCACTTCCCGCTCTCCGTACAGTGATGTTCTGGACATGATAAGTATTCAGAGCAATGTTAGCGACTATAATGTACCTCTGCAACGGAGAATATTGCACTCTGCGGAGCGGATCATTTGCGTACACTTCGCCATCCATAAGATGGCTTGCGAATCGTGTGTCTCCATTATCGCGGAGCGATATCCGGTATATTACCGGATTCTGTTCGGCCTTCATCCGGCAGAGAACAGACTTGTTAAATCTGATAAATTATAGGCTTTCATACCACTTCTGAAACAGATATTGCCTGGGCTTACAAAATATATAGGTATGAATAACTTTCGTATCATACAAGAGGTGTGGTGGATCTGTAATTTTGAACAAGTAGAACATCACATGACTCGAAAATGGCGAGTTACGTTGGGGTCACGTCGGTAGACTTTTGCTGATTGGCTGACTTAGTCACGTGGTATTGATTCCCTCTTGCACTTGCCGAAAGTAGGCTGAAAATGGATACACACGATCCCAGGGTCAGTCTTACCGTGTATAGATGACCGAGATGGTTACAGGTTGCGGAGCGGATATCCCAAAATGGCCGGGACAATTTTATCCGTGTCTGCAGAGAAATGTAAATTCCACCACTATTAGCCGTAGATAAGTTTACTGTTACGCTGCAGCGAGCCGTTCAAATGGCTCTCGTCTTTCTATACGAAATATGCGACGAGCCGCAATACCGGCTTGCCTTTGCTTCTGTCAATGCGAGTACAGCGATGTACCATTCTGAAATCGCTTTTTCAAATTTACCATGCATGAAACTTGATAAAAAACATACATATATTGTTAGCTAAGCCCGACTTGATTTCCTGGATGTAAACTTTCAATCAGAAACTACAAGGAATTCCCTTTCCAATGAGACGAAACGTCGGAAAAACCCAGGGAGAAAGGCAGCTGAAAAACTAAGATTTTCCGCTGTAATTCCTCATAATTCGCCATTTTCGACCGCAATTCTACCAAAATACTGTAGTCTCTTCAAATAAATTTTATTTACGCTGACATTGACAACATCGTCGATTTTGCTATAAGTTATTTGTTTAATAGCACAAACAGATATAAAGTCTGATGTCCATCTGAAAGTGTTTTGCTTTGTCTTCAAACTCCTTTGTCCATACAGAGAAGAAATACTGAAGTGTAAAGTCTGATATCTATTCTTCAGCAGCTGTCCATCAACAATTGAGTAGATTCAAGACCTGCATGTTTATTCCAGCGTGTCGACTCTGATATAAGGAATTCTAATATCTAGAGATGTTATCCAGATTTCATGAAGTTATAAAAAAAAACTGTTAAATGTTTGCGATTGAGAAGAAAATATGTATAGGCTTCAAGGTGGAGTAGCAACAAACTTAAACTGGAACCTCTAATACAAACTGCGATAAATTCTCTAAATCAACGACTACCAATTCCAATTCCGTATCACTGACTGCAGTTCTGTCTGACGAATGTCTGGTGAACCTGGATTCAGTTGATGTGAGCTGTGATACTCCATTCCGATCCATTCTGTATATCACACACAATCCCAAAAATAACAAAGCCATTTTTTTTGTATTTAAGGCATTTATTTTTACACAAGTTTGGTTAGTATATTGAATAAGTATGATGGATATTCATTACATCTTTGAAATATTTTGATTGGGCAAAGAAAAGAAAAAAGCAAAAAAAAAAACCCCCTACCTACCTGGATTTTTTTTAAGCCGTTACCAGAAACACAGAATTATTTTTAATAGGCCTAATTGCCGTTTAAATTGATGGCCTGAGAGAGCATCTAGAGATGGATTTTTTAATAAAGATTAACAGCAGGAACGTCTATTTACACTCTTTGCTACGTATGTATTACCGCAATAATTTGAACTTGGAAGCAGAAATCTTCCGGGACGGTCGCTAACCGAGTCGATACGCGGACGTGGTGGAGAGCACCAAGCTCTACCAGGCATTCATTACGTTCTGCTTCGCGCCTCTCCATGTAAATGCAGCGTAGCGCAAAGCACCCTGGGAGAGGATGGGAGAGCACATGAACAGATTTTGATAGTGAGAGCTGAAAAACATCATGGCAAACAAAATTATGCCCTCAGATGATCTAATAATATACCCGAATGGTGACAGTTGTTAACTTGACCTTCCAGAGCTTCTACTTTCATTTCCGTGGCCTGCGTCGGAAGAGTACTAAGGCCAAAAAAAAAAATATGTCTGTTTCCGATTACGGGCCAGAAAAAAATAGAGTAGGTAGGGCCAAAAAAATTTTTATTTTGAAAATAAATTTTATTTTGATGTCCAGTACTCCTGTCCCATATACAATGGTCTACAAATATATTCTTGATTGTATAACATTCCCACCCACTTTAACATATTCTCCCAGGACACATCCCCCCATATTTTCAGATATTCAAAAGATCTTATCCCCCAAAAGATAAAGGGGGGGTGGGGGGGGATACCCTCAAAATATATTGTTGGTATTTTTATCTCTACTGGATCCAGCAAATCTTGATATTTCAATAAGTTCTGCTGAAACCAGTTATTGTACTGATATTATGGAAATGAGAATTGCCAATAATGTGTTTGACTGCTGTTTACCACCAAAACGAGTATCGTTTTAATTTATTAACTTGATATGCAAAACAATATATTTCAAGGATTTCCGCCCAGAAATGATGAAATTTTTTGTGAAAAATACAAAATTCCATGTGGAATTTCAGTGCCTTCCATAGAGAGAGTGTACTTATTTTCTGGAAAAGCCTGAAGAAAAAATTGACATATACAACATAAAATGAAATGGGAAATTAATTTGAACATCATGGAGATTTGTACCTGCGACTAGCTAATTCGAACAATTTGAGAAACGAGACGCGATTCCTGACTGTACAACAGTACAATGATTTGAACAAGCCATTTCTCGAAAACAGAAGAATTATTACTTGCTTGAATCTTGCTTGGGTTTATTTCAATGCATTCATAATAAAACAAGTCGGGGAAATTTAGGATTTTTTAGCCGAGAAATGGTACCGGTCGGTTAGACTTTGGCGGCGACTAGCTTTGACTGTGTCGTCGCCGATTTCGCTGAAAACGAACACCACTTGCAAGCTGCCGTGTCCGCTAAACACTGCTTTAACAAACGTCATTTCAAGCCATCAAATCAGTAGATTTCTTTCGAAGTTGATGGAGAATATGTTTAAAATTGTCCTGGTAAACATGATCAAGTCGACTGAAGCGTAATCGGGTTGCTGATTTCTCGAATCCCGACCTAGAAGTAGGTGCTTTATTTCCTGAAAAGATCGTCAACCTGCCGCCATGCCATGCGGTCAGCTCCAGTCACACTTTACGGTATGCTGACTGTGGGCGAGCCGCTTTACGGTTGTTGTTGTTGTTGTCGTAAAACGCGGCCTTGGTAGATTTCGTTGGAATTTGCTGATAAAATTTTTAGGATCGCACGATTTATCTAGACTCGGTCGGGTAACCGGAAACAGACATATTTTTTTTCTTGGCCTAAACACAAGATATCTGGCTGGATGGACAGACTGTATAGCTGGAAATGGAGTGCTATCATACCTCGGGAAGCGGGAAATTTTCCACATGCTTCAGAGAACCGTCAGGTCACTGTCCTAATTCCGGCAATTGCCGTCTTTTCAAATGTGAATTTCCACATGTGTTTTCATTGATATTCACCAAGGGAAGACTTGGAGGGATATAAAGTAACATTTTAAACCTTTAGCTACCATTTTACTTCTTAACAAGCGGACCAAAAGGGGGATTTTTATTTCATTCGGTGGGGGGAATGGGTCCGTTGACGGACCCAAATAGACCCTAGCGGAATCCCTGCTTTATCGTACCTTAATTATGATGATAATGAGCACCTCCTGACGAATGGAATTATTTAACCCAGTGACCCAGGAAAAATAGCCTTTATTATCTGTTTCATAGTTATTCTTGAGATATGGTTCTGGTAAGCAATTTGTGATAAATTGGCACAGTTTGACCTGGTGACCTGGCAAAATATGGGTCAATCAAATTGATTTTCAATAGGCTTCTGCTCTGTGACTCTGTGCAAGTGTACTACATTTGATGCTCCTAGGCATATTCATTCTTGAGTTACGGTGGTAATGAGTAAATGGAGACTGAAAGATGTATGGATGGACACAAGTGTGATGACAACTATACCCCAAGTCCAAATCTGGCAGAGGGGTAAAAACCACATAGAACCCTGTAATGTATGGATGACGTTAGAAAGTGTTAATTATTCCCAATCTCAAACTAACTGCTGCTATGGGTAGTTCTGACTTCCCCGACAATAAAAACTTCTTTTTCAACGATAATCCCAGACAGCAATGAAATTTGAGGAAGCTTGCATGGGCGACAGTACTTCCAAAGATTACAAACTTGAAATACAATTGGAATTCATCTACATGTGTATACCAAAACACAAGGAGTAACTTTTACTGGCGACAGTAAAATGAAGAGTGGTCTCCCTTCTTTTGGCGATAAATCATTTTGGCAAAAGCTGAATACGTTATATTCCTTGTTGTCAGAACTTACTTGCCCATAGCAGTTTTATTAACTTGTCCATAAAAAAATACTACTACTTTCAGGGTAAATGAGGTTGCTTACAGACAGACAGACAGGTGAGCATGGTGAAAGGCGGTGAAAGGCGGTGAAGACAATTTCAGGTTGTCTCGGGAAGATAATATTTTGACCATTATACCACATCATTATATGGAGCAATATGTAGCCTACCTGTTGTAATTGCTGAACATTAATCTGTCCCAGAAGTCCCTGTAGAGGTGTGGACACACTGGGCTGTGTTACAGTTTGGATGGGCGATGCAGCTTGTTGTTGGGGCTGCAGGGGTACCTGTATTGGCTGTATGGTTGTAGCAGGTTTGGGCACACTGATAGTGCTCTTTTGCACGGGTGAGCCTGCAGACGCCAGTTGCTGGGCCTGCTGTTGTAATATCAACTTAAGTTGCTGAGCAGTTTGCTGTTGTATAGTCTGAGTCTGTTGTGGCAGCAGTTGTTGTAGCTGCGACTGAACCTGCTGCTGCTGCTGTTGTTGTTGTTGTTGCTGCTGCTGCTGTTGTAGCTGTCTCTGTTGAACTTGTTGCTGTAACTGTTGAAGCTGTAGAATCTGTGCCTGCAGGCGGGCCTGCTGCAGATCTTGAGTAATTTTAGGCACCTGTTGGACCAGTGGCTTCTGAACAGAAGAGAGCTGTATACTAGCTGCATCAGCAAAACTAAGTTCCTCCTTCACAGCATTCAGGTCAAATTGTTCTTCATAGCAGGGAGACAAAATGTCCCCTTCCTGTTTAACATTCCCCAAGTTAAGTTGGCCATCAAATAGGTCTGGGCACACTTGGCCATCTTGATAAATGTATTGGACAATTTCTGAAACAGAAAACAATATTATCAATACATTAGGTGCAGATCTGAAGGACCTTTGAGGGCAAATTGTATTTCAAATCCAGAAGTTCCAACTCACTGGATCTTCAAAGTACAACATTATAGCTACAGAGAAAGAGAGAGAGAATCAATGTTTAATGTTGCATTCAGCAATATTTCAGCTATATAGTGACGATCAAACAAAATTCTAAGTATTCTAACAAAAACGAGTCAACAACCCAGCAATCCAGAAGTAATCAAGTGACCCATCTGCCTAATGTATTTAAATAGGTCCTGTTTACGGAACATTTGTCTTCAGACCTGTGACTGTCTGACCAGTACACACCATGAGCTAAGCAGCTAGGTTTCACCATTATGTAGCTATTATGCAGAGACTCCGACTTAAGCTACACAGCAAGACTGGTCTACAATGCAATATTGTCCCCCAAATTCAGCATTATATTGATGGCCAAGTGTGCTTTGATCCAAGGACCCAAGTTTTGAGAATTACTGGATAATGTTAAGATCACTGGGCAGATGAGTATCATGTAAGTTTGCTAAACAGAACTTAATTTTAAAGCTATTATGCATGTTTAGGTCTAATCATTATTGAGATGGTGATGAGAAATACATGTCTTAACAAACTTTGACATGGCGACCTGAAAAATGGGTCAACCTCACCGACTTCGACAAGCTCCAGTTAGTGTGTCCTGACCACATGTGTCATGTAAGTTTGGTGCATCTAGGCATATTCGTTCTTGAGAATGGTGGCAACAAGCGACAGATGTGATGACAATTCCCACAAAGTCAGTTTTGGCCATGCAAGGGGTAAAAATTGAACAAATCTATATAGTTGATTGGTACTCAAGCTCATGAATGTTTAAGTCATTGACTTCCTCCCCAGAATAAATCAAAGGTCAATACATGCAGATGAATAATTTGGAATCGGAGGTGTATACAGAGTTAACTCCCCTTAGTCTCTATACAAAATCATACTTGATGGGATTCAAGAATGTTTGAACCAAACTAAAACTGACTTTTTCCTTTATATACATAGTAGTTGGCTTGAAAATGGTGACCACATGTGACGAAAAGGTAAACTTTAGTAAACCAGTCTCCAAAACCAGAGGACCTAGAGCTATATGACAAACTATTCTGGAAAGTTAAAATATTAACAAATAAAACACTACCGGTGTGTAGTATCAAAAGCAAATGAACTAGAAGTCTGCAATACATTAGACCATCCCCCATAATGCAGGTCTGTATACTCTGTGCCTCCGTACCAGGTACTGCAGGCAGATTAGGGCTGTACAGTTATGGAAATGTGAGTTTAAATAACAACCAATGGATGGACGGCATTTTGGGGTGATGGGCAATACCCATGGGATTTGGAATGGACGAAGGTCGAGTTCATACAGAGAAGAGCTGGGGGAAAAACTCTTTAAGTTCCTGAGGGAAACCACATGGGGGTACCGGAGCATGATGGGTACGAAACATGTGAATTCAAAACAAGCAGATGAGATGTGAAATATACAGCACATTACCTTCTGTACATAAACCGCTCAAATATGAGCATATTGGGAGAGGCCAGGAGTCAAGAATGTGCTCCGGAATGTTTGTCGGATCAACCAGTTCGTAATCGTTATGGCTTACAAGATATCCATCATGGCACGGATTTGATAGACGAGTCATGACTAGGGATGATGACATTAGAATATAGCTACATGTAGTGGATTCGTAGTATAACAAACTTATCGAGGGGGGTGTGAATTGATAATTTTGTGTTGGGCGAGAGAACCACTTCATGTTTCATGCCTAATGCATATTATACTATGGTATAGGCATATACCCATACTGGTAATAAACCATTACTTTGCGAGTGCTCAATTAAGCATAATCAGGCCATTTAGGCAGAATTCGGGTTCATTCCCCAGACCAGGGTTTTTAGGCCGTCGACACTTAATTCCTTGTTTCCGGTCAGCTGCCTGCATGTCATTTTTCCTACCACACGTTTTCTTCATTCTTATTTATTTTCATATTATTTGCAGTTTTCCCAACTTTAACCCTTTGCTACTTGTACCAGTCAAAACCGGACACAACCATATATACTCATAAAGGCTGAAACCAGCCATGATAAGACCACCACTTAAAAAGTCCCCTCACAGTAAAATGTTCGTCGAGTGACAACATTATTTCCTGTCCTTTCGACCTATGATGAGAGATTATTCCAATAACCAAACGTAACGAAGGATTTGATTGGATAGAGATGTTGTCATACTTGAATTTCCTTTGATACTGAGCCGAAAAGGAGGCCTGCTGTGCTCACCCGGACTTGGTTAATATCGCGAGGCTGATTAGTTTAATGCCGCGAGACAATGGCAACGGTCGGCCAGTTTGGCCGAGCTTGGATAAACTCTGTTACCGGTGAATTAGCGAAAGAAAATGGCTCCACAGAAAACTTACTAGCCGACTGTTGGATTTACCATGAAGATAAAGGGTTTATCGGATTTATATGTTGGATTAAAACCCACAGGGACGATGCACTGGTATTTTAGCACAATCGTCCGGTTGAAATTGGCAAATCGTGATGAAATTTTTTATGGAAACTACATGTATCATTCTGCTGGGACACAGACACACAGTAATGTTGCCAACCTCATTTCAATCGACAACCTCAAAGACACTGGAATGGAAATAGAAATATTGATGTAGGCCTAAATAATATGCTCCTGTGAAAAATCCTGTCAGGGGAGGTAACACATTGTTCAAACATTCTCGAACATGAGCCGAGCGTGCTACGCACTTTTCTTGATGCTGTTCGCCTGGATAGATGCATATGGTGTGACTTTTTCCAATAATATCAGTACTAAATATGCGAATTAAATTCATTGAAGTTTGGGTGACAAACAAAGAGCATTGAAAAAGGAATAATTACGCATGGTAATCTGTACCGATTAGTGTCAGTTATTAGTGATACGAACAACTTTAAAAGGAAGCATCGCTCTCCGTGTTCGTATGATCTCTTTAAGTACACCGAACAATTAAAATGACGACTTATTCCCCCAGAGTTCGAATTTGGCACCTGTCCGTCAGTCCGAGACTGGTAAAAAAATCAAACGGACTGGTGTGAGTGACTGAACAACAAGTCCGTCGGACTGGTAACAAAAAAAGTTCTCAGTTCATTGTGTAAACTATTTCTCTGGATATCTCCGCACAATTTGTAAAGAATGAAAAACGAAATGTCTGTTTTCGGTTACCCGACAGAGTCTAAATAAATTGTGTGAGTCTAAAAAGATTTCCAGCAAATTCCAACGAAATCACGACCACGGCCGCGTTTAACGACAACAACAACAACCGTAAAGCAGTGTGAACACTTCTAGGTCGGGAATCGAGAAATCAGCAACATGATTATGCTTCAGTCGACCTGATCATGTTATACCAGGACAATTTTAAACATATTCTCCATCAACTTCGAAAGAAATCTACTGATTTTTTGGCTTGAAATGGCGTTTGTTGAAGCAGTGTTTTTCGCGACGACACGTGCAGTCAAAGTCGCCGTCAAAGTCTAGCCGACAGGGTTTGTCGTCTGTGATTATCTTCACACGCGCTCAAGAAATTCAAGGAGTGCACAATTATTAATTTCTTATTTAGTAGCAACCATCACAGAGCACAAAATATTCATGATGACAAATGTTTCCACATCATCTTTTATTTAATATTAACGGACTAGTAAAAATATTTGCGGACTGGTTACTTTGTTGGCTCACCAGTCCGGTGGACTGGTTCAAATTTTTCTTAAATTCGAACACTGTCCCCATGAATGAATATCCATTACTATTTCCATAACCGCACAAGACATGTGAAAGAAATCCAAATTGCTAACACCACCACGCCTGTATTGCGAAAATAGCTTCACCGGCTGACCACCGCGTTTCACCGGCTGGCAACGGTTGGATGTAGAGGGTTATGGAATGTCAGCCTATCGCACAGTGGTTCAGACCTAGCGAACTCCTACATGCATGATGCACCTTAGTTACTTGTTCATCCATCTATGTGCTTCAGACCAGAAATCCTGGCACTCACGAGGTATTCCATAGCTGTAGACAAAGTACTTTCGGCCTTTCCACCAAGCGACCACGAACATCACTCTCCATGCAATGGGGCATTGATATGACAACACTGATGAATCGGTTTAAAGGTGAACTGCAAAGCTTTTAATTTTATCTAAAACGTTGCTTATATACATCTCGTCTTATGTGACATAACTTTTATACGTTTTTGGGGCAAATATATTTTGCAAAATTGTACTAATAACAATATTTAAGTTATCCTGTTAAAAATCCGTCTTGAAAACTTGCATCGCTTGTCTCTCTTGGTTTGTAAAACGTTATGACATTATAGCGGTTTTATTTAAATGTGACGTCATGCTACGTCGGAGGAATGAGCGAGGACCACTATAACGTCATGACGTTCCAAAAACAACGGGAGGCAAGCGACGACATTTTTAAAGTTCTGGCCCTCGTTTTCTGGTACATTTTGACTTCTCATATACCCAAAATAAAACAATAACCCACAGGTGTTTGGCAAGCTAATTAGCTGGGGGGTATTGTCAACAATAGATCGGACAAGGTGAATCACTGAAGTAAGACCTCCTCTCGATCATCCGTATATTTTCACAGAAATTAGCCCACCTCTATATTTCACCTATTTATTCTTTAGAGGTTAATTCTTCATGTTACCATCCAAAGATTCGCATAATCCATCAATTATGAGTGGTAAATCGTCCAAATACTCTGAATTTTAGCATCCAGACAACTTCCGTTACAACTTCGGCCAAACTCGGCAATCTCCGTTTTATTGCAGCACCGATATCAACCCTGGATATATTCACGGGTTTTATCCAAACAGGTCTCTACCAGTGCAAACAATCTTTACCATCTGTACAACGATCTCCAGCAGCTAATATTACGGGGTTATGAGCAGTGGTACATAACGAATAAAATTATGAAATGGATGAAATTAAAAATGGATGGAATTAAAAAATAATAAGACGTAGAGATTTGTTTGAATAAAGAGCGTGATATTGCAGCTGCTACGGAAAAACGGCGAGACTTGAATCAAGAAACTGAACGGAGATTGCCGAGTTGGCCGAAGTTGTAACGGAAGTTGTCTGGACGCTAAAATTCAGCGTGTTTGGACGATTTACCACAAATAATTGATGGATTACGAGAATCTTTGGATGGTAGCATGAAGAGTTAACCTCTAAAGAATAAAATAGGAGGTGAAATATAGAGGTACATGTAGGCTAATTTCTGTGAAAATGTATACGGATGATCGAGAGGTCGTACTTTAGTGATTCACCTTGTCCAATCTATTGTTGACGATACCCCCCAGCCAATTAACTTGCAAACACCTGTGCAATAACCCACAGAACTATTACCGGTATCACACATATTTGTAACAATTATAGAAGTTCTTGTTTTATGACATTTTAACAGAACATTGGAAAGCTTTTCAGTTCACCTTTAGGGATGTCCGCTGGTGGTATATCAAGTAATTAACTTTTGGAATATTGTGTGTTGTTGCATGCATTCATAATTGTGTAATATGAGAAAAAACGAAGAAAAAAATATAGATCGGTGTGCATTTTTTAACTGTAGACACTGTTAAGTGAACCATGGAGCCTACTATAGAGGCTCCATGAGTACGTGAACTGACCCTTGTTCCATTTGATAACCTAGAAAACATAGGGAATAGCCCTGGTTTTGAAGCCTATTCATGAAAAAATCATATAAATAGTATTTAACTTTTCTTTTATTCTAACTGTTTGAAGACAATCACATTGTCTATCAAAATTTATCAATTTGGATGAATGTTGCTGCACAAAATTTTCAGTTGGAAGACTTAACTCTTTCCCTCATATAAGCGGGTTTTGACGACTTGTGTAGATCCTCATGTAGCGTGTTTTGACGAGTGTTCGCCTAACTCATGAAGACGGATTTTGACGAGTCACTTGATTTCCCATGTGGTCGATTATTCTTGCAATTTTTGGCGTTTACTTTGAGTAAAACCTAATTAAAACTATACGTTTTCAGAAAGCCAAAATCAGGCCTCTCGTTTTAAGGCGCACGATCGCGCTCCCGCACCTTCGCGCTGCTGAACTTGGAACTAGGTGCGCGACTATAGCGCACCTGGCATTTCGCGGTCGTTAAAAAACAGTAAACGCAGCTAAATTCATTACCAACTTACGTGTGCCATTAACTGCCTTCCGACAGCAATGCATGTGTTTACATCCGGTTAAATGGTCAGCGGTCGAAATAACGCCTGCCTACCTGCCGCCGGCAAGTGAATATTTCCAGCGACAACTTGTCTTGCAAAAAAAATCTACCTGTCGCATGCGGCAAGTAGGATTTTATATAGCAAAAACGATAAAATGCGATCAATTTTCGTAAATACCTTTTAGAAGTCTAGATCTATCTGAAAGAATGGACAATCCAATAAATAATCCATTGAAAATTTATTTCAAGCCGATCTTTAGCCATTGTTGTTGGACCTTGTTGGTGATTTTCTCTATCAACATTTTCCGCGCCAAATTTACTTCCGGTTGCGCGTCACCTCTTGCGCGGTAGTCTGGTGCATGCAAAAGTCGGACCTGTTATGGAACGGAATCGGACTATCTGATGTTTTATTCTTCCAGTTGGTAAATAATATTGTTGGCTTCTTTTCTTTGGCTTCTATTCACAAGTGGAAGTTTTTCTATGCAGACATTTCAGTTAATTGATAATTCCAATGGGACTGGTGTTTGATTCTAATTTATTGGAATCAGCAATTAACAACGGGAGACTTCTGATAATATAAGTAAATATAGTTGGGATACTCCCCTTAAATTTTCATTCTTTAAAAAGGGTGTTAGTTGGATCTAAATTCTTTGATATAATGTCACAGCAGGCCTCTCGTTTTAAGGCGCGCGATCGCGCTCCCGCACCTTCGCGCTCCTGAACTTGGAACTAGGTGCGCGACTATAGCGCACCTGGCATTTCGCGGTCGTTAAAAAACAGTAAAAGCAGCTAAATTCATTACCAACTTACGTGTGCCATTAAACTGCCTTCCGACAGCAACGCATGTGTTTACGTCCGGTTAAATGGTCAGCGGTCGAAATAACGCCTGCCTACGTGCCGCCGGCAAGTGAATTTTTCCGGCGACAACTTGTCTTGCAAAAACAATCTACCTGTCGCATGCGGCAAGTAGGATTTTATATAGCAAAAACGATAAAATGCGATCAATTTTCGTAAATACCTTTTAGAAGTCTAGATCTATCTGAAGGAACGGACAATCCAAGAAATAATCCATTGAAAATTTATTTCAAGCCGATCTTTAGCCATTGTTGTTGGACCTTGTTGTTGGTTTTCTCTATCAACATTTCCCGCGACAAATTTACTTCCGGTTGCGCGTCACCTCTTGCGCGGTAGTCCGGTGCATGCAAAAGTCGGACCTGTTATGAAACGGAATCGGACTATCTGATTTTTTTTCTTCCAGTTGGTAAATAATATTGTCGGCTTCTTTTCTTTGGCTTCTATTCACAAGTGGAAGTTTTTCTATGCAGACATTTCAGTTAATTGATCATTCCAATGGGACTCTGGTGGCTGATTCTAATTTATTGGAATCAGCAATTTACAAGGGGAGACTTCTGATAAATATAAGTAAATATAGTTGGGATACTGGTTAACTCCCCATAAATTTTCATTCTTTAAAAAGGGTGTTAGTTGGATCTAAATTCTTTGATATAACGAGTTCTAATTGCAGAAATTAGGGGGATAGTTGTCTTTGACATATCAATGTTGACATCAACTTTCCACTGGTGCTCTAAGTTTGAAAGAACATGTGTGCCAAATAAAACATGAATTGCAGGCAAGCACCTAAAAGGTGCGTGGACCCCTCAGCCTGTTTTTTTTTTAGTCAAGTAGGATCAGGGCTGCATCTAGAGCCAGTTTAGTTCTGAAAAACGTATGGGCACCCAAAACTCAAATGAAAAAATCGACCATAGAGGTCCATGTCCCCCGCTAGCAGCACCAGTTATGGCAGTTATGGTGGATTACATCCACCATAACTGGCGCTGCTGCTGCGGGGGCCATGGACCTCTATGGTCGATTTGTTTTGGTCGATGATATCTCATATCATTGATGAAGAGTATGATTTGAAAATGGAGATATCCAACTGCTTATAATCCAATATCGCTGACGGCGGCCATATTAGATTACGCACATTGCTGAAAAACAATCCCAACCGTCCTCTCACCAATATCAAGGCACACCCCAAGTTTGAAGCTGATCGGTTAAATCATTCACGAGTTATTGTCCGGACAAGAAAATCTAAGATCCAACTGCTTATAATCCAATATGGCTGACGGCGGCCATATTGGATTATGCACATTGCTGAAAAACAATCCCAACCGTCCTCTCACTGATGTCAAGGCACTCCCCAAGTTTGAAGTAGATCGGTTGAATCGTACTCCAGTTATTGTCTGGACAAGATCCAACTGTTTATAATCCAATATGGCTGACGGCGGCCATATTAGATTACGCACATTGCTGAAAAACAATCCCAACCGTCCTCTCACCAATGTCAAGGCACATCCCAAGTCTGAAGTTGATCGGTTAAATCGTTCACGAGTTATTGTCCGGACAAGAAAATCTAAGATCCAACTGATTATAATCTAATATGGCTGACAGCGGCCATATTGGATTATGCACATTGCTGAAAAACAATCCCAACCGTCCTCTCACCGATGTCAAGGCACTCCCCAAGTTTGAAGTTGATCGGTTAAATCGTTCACGAGTTATTGTCCGGACAAGAAAATCTAAGATCCAACTGATTATAATCCAATATGGCTGACGACGGCCATATTGGATTATGTACATTGCTGAAAAACAATCCCAACCGTCCTCTCACCGATGTCAAGGCACTTCCCAAGTTTGAAGTAGATCAGTTGAATCGTACTCCAGTTATTGTCCGGACAAGATCCAACTACTTATAATCCAATATGGCTGACGGCGGCCATATTAGATTATGCACATTGCTGGAAAACAATCCCAACCATCCTCTCGCCAATGTCAAGGCACACCCCAAGTTTGAAGTTGATCGGTTAAATAGTTCACGAGTTATTGTCCGGACAAGAAAATCTTACGGAATTACGGACACCGGTGTTTCTAAGTAGCGGGGGACAACAAAAAATGAAAGCGATAGATATAATAGACTTCGTTTTCACGCGAGTGGTGTGCTGGGATTACAGCATGCAAGAAAGTGTAGCTTTATCAGTGGCAATTTATGCATTGCACAAGTGTGATAAGTTCAATGGCATAGAAACACACTGATTGACACTCTCCTAATCACTCGTTTTAAATAATTTCCAAGGTACAGTAACATGTTTGGTGACAAAAATTGAAGCATTATGTTGTACCAGTTAAATGTGTGGACACAAATATGGTTCATGCAAAAGTTTTAGGATAAATCATATGATGTAAAATAGAATGATTTAATAGCAAAATTGAGAAAAATGTTGTCCTTCATTTAAGGCGACGCGAAATTCAAACTAACAGGGGTTCGATACTGCAGGGATTCCCCTGCCAGTTATTTCATATTGTATTTCTGAAATAAAATATGGTTTGTGCAAAAGCTTTCTGATAAAACGTTGTAGCAAAATTGAAGAAAAATGTTGTCCTTCATTCTCCCCCCAACCCCCCGCCGGTTATTTTCTCTTGTACTTGGGAAATAAAATAATGTCACCATCCTGTTAGTTATTACCATGAAAGGAAAAAAAAATAGGTGATTCAGCATGTGTGTGAAAAAGCAATGTACACTGCATCTCACACATATCACATGAGGCTGAGAAGCTGTGAATAGGAAAAAGTCCAAAACTTTAGCATTTAGTGCCCCAGGGGTGGAGAAATCCCCCCAAGGGTAGTGCATAGGTTGAACAAGTGTAGCATCATGTAAGCTCTCAGAATATATGGGAATTGGGGAGTTCCATCCAATGGTAATCTTGAATGGCCCAGGCTTTCTTGTACCAGAGAACCTTCAAAAGTCACAATGAAACATGCAACCAAGGGTTCCCAATGGGCATAGATAACAGTGCAAAAAGCCAAGCCATCAATAAATAAAATAAAAAAAATAATTAGAAATCATCATAGCCATCTGAAAATCTAATCACTTCATCAGTCAACAGTCAGGAAGCTCTCACCAAAGTTTGGTCAGGCCGGACTTCATAGATCTGCAGATATTCAGCGGACAAGAAAATGTTGACGGACGGACGTACGTACATGGCAACGACAAGACCCCACAGCCCTATGGGCTGAGGGGTAAAAATTAATAATAATAAATTTAAAAAACACCCACCTCATTTTTTGAAAAGAAAAATTGCAGGAGAACCACTCACTGTCAAATTTCACATCATTATTGGTCACTGTTCGTCTGTTATCAAGGGAGATAACCCATCACTCGCCAGCCTAGACTCATTTAAGGGGTGTGATTTTAGGTGTGCTAACCACACTCCTGAGAATAAATAAGGCGAGTGATTGTCACTCGCCTGTTGTCTCACAAAACAAGAGGCCTGTCACAGGTGCCATCTAAAGTTCACATGATTTAGTCAACAACAAAGCTTTTTGCAGTTCTAATTGCAGAAATTAGGGAAATAGTTGTCTTTGACATATCAGTGTTGACATCAACTTTCCACTGGTGCTCTAAGTTTGAAAGAACATGTGTGCCAAATAAAACAAGAGCCCAAGGGGCTTCAATATACGCCCGTATATCTGGAATTACATTGGTTCAAATTTCAAGATTGTTTGATAGCCTTGATTCCAATTGATCTAGCAATCCAGAGAAAGGTCTACAATTTTTTGCTTATAAGAATGTAACATATATCACATCTTATATTGAATGATAAACTAAAATGAGCTCAACTCTTGGTAACGCAGCAAGGAAGCAATCAGAGATTGCTCAATTGTATGCCCCCCTTCCGCTTTAATCCGACACTGCTCCACCATTGTTCTGTTTTGTATTGGTCTGTGGAGGCCTAATTTGGCTAAATTATAAAAATTCTGTTTCAGTCACTTTTTTCGGCATGCCTCGCATAATATATGTACATATTCCGCCCGGGGCTTTCGTCAAATATGACCTGGTTATGAGACCTACATTCCTTGGGAGTATACTGTGGTGAAATTATGAAGCGATCGTGAACTTTGAATTTTGCATCCAATTCACTCTTTTAGGGGCAATTTCATACTTCAGGACCTATGTGATCTACTTTGGCATACATGTGCTTTGGACAAATAAATATATCCCATTCATTTAGGTTTGATGAACAAAGGGTAACTCTTGAAAATATAACCGAAAGCAGAGAAACTTCATGCTGCACAACTATGGGGTACTGACCACATATCATGCAAATTCCATAATTGTTCATACAATATTAACCGAGATCCAGCCCGGACAAGTCCCAATTCACAAAGATTTCAAGAACAAAAGGGCCATAACTCTTGAAATATACGCGAAACGCGGAGAAACTTCACACTGCACAACTACAGGGCACTCTCCACATATCCTGCAAATTCCATACTTGTCCATACAATATTAACCGAGATCCAGCCTGGACAAGTCCCAACTCACAAAGACTTGATGAACAAAGGGCCATAACTCTTGAAAATATATGCGAAACGCAAAGAAACTTCACGCTGCACAACTACAGGGCACTGACCACATACCCTGCAAATTTCATAATTATCCATACAATATTAACCAAGATCCAGCCCGGACAAGTCCCAATTCACAGAGATTTCAGGAACAAAGGGCCATAACTCTTGAAAATATAGGCGAAACGGGGAGAAACATTACGCTGCACAACTGTGGGGCACTGACCACATGTCATGCAAATTTCATACTTGTTCATACAATATTAACCAAGATCCATCCCAGACAAGTCCCATTCACAGAGATTTCAGGAAAAGGGCCATAACTCTTGAAAATGATACCGGAACTCGGAAAAAACTCGACGCTGCACAACTATGAGCCACTGGCCACATTCCATGCAAGTTTCAATCCTGTCCATCAATTATTAACCGAGATATCGAAGGACAAGAAATTCGGACGGACAGACGGACGGACAAAGCGATCGCTATATGCCCCCCCTCTAGTTAGAGGAGGGGCATAACTAGTTGACCTTGAAGCAATAGCTTAGAGCTCACATATCCCACACTGAAATCGACAATAGTCAAACACAAGAAAATAGTAGTTTTCCTGCAAATGAATTCCTTTCAGATGAGAGAATTTTTCATGAAGGAAGAAGAAAGAGATGAAGTAAACCTTTGTCCTTGAGTTAATAAACAGGTGTGAAGCTCATAAAGGACTCCTCTCCCCGTTAAATTTGTAAATGTATGTTTTTTTATTTCGCAACAGTTTAACTAAATGAAGCGTTTCAAACATGGGAGACAACTCAACAGGACAATATCATATAAATGCAGGGGAAAGACTTTTGAATATTCCAACAATATTCCAACACATTTAGTCAGCTAAGCTTGATTCATTTTTGCGACCTAGACCTTTGACAAATTGATCTCATATGTATGGCTCCACTTTGCCATGCGAGTAAGGTATACTCAAAGTTTGGTACCAATCCATACCTTGAAACTAGAGCTATCGCATGGACAACAAATTTTAATGGATGAATGGACAGAACGCAACATCGCATTACACGACCTCGTCTTCGACAGGCATATGTCAATGTGACTTTTAATGATTTCTGATTTTGGGGTCACAGTGACCTTGACCTCAATTTTGATACACAACACATTGTCTTCCCTCAATCTAACAATGCACACAAAAAATCATGATTTTTAATGATTTCCTGATTTTGGGGTCACAGTGGCCTTGACCTTTGACCGTGACCTAAATTTTGGTACATGATAAACCGTCTCCCCTCAATTTCTCAATGGACACAAAAATTCATGATTTTTAACAATTTCACGATTTTGGGGTCACAGTGACCTTGACCTTTGACCTTGACCTACATTTTGGTATGTGACTCATCATGTCCCCCTAATGTATCTACTGACACAAAAAATGTTATTTTTAATAATTTCCTAATTTTGGGGTCAGTGACCTTTGACCTTGACCTAATTTTTGGTACGCATCACTTCATTTCCGCCAATCGAACCCACTCACAAAAAATTAGAAATTTTTAACGATTTCCTGATTTTTGACACTGACCTCTGACCTTGACCTACATTTAATATGCAACACATCGTTCCCCCCCTAGGGCATCCACTCACCAAAAATTAGAACTTTAGATAGAAAACTGTCAACGATCAATGATTTCCTGATTTTTGGCAACAGTGACCTTTGACCTCTGACCTCGACCTCAATTTTGGTACGCGACACATCGTCTTGTCCAACTCACAAAGACTTGATGAACAAAGGGCCATAACTCTTGAAAATATATGCGAAACGCGAAGAAACTTCACGCTGCACAACTACAGGGCACTGACCACATACCCTGCAAATTTCATAATTATCCATACAATATTAACCAAGATCCAGCCCGGACAAGTCCCAATTCACAGAGATTTCAGGAACAAAGGGCCATAACTCTTGAAAATATAGGCGAAACGGGGAGAAACATTACGCTGCACAACTGTGGGGCACTGACCACATGTCATGCAAATTTCATACTTGTTCATACAATATTAACCAAGATCCATCCCGGACAAGTCCCATTCACAGAGATTTCAGAAAAAGAGCCATAACTCTTGAAAATGATACCGGAACTCGGAAAAAACTCGACGCTGCACAACTATGAGCCACTGGCCACATTCCATGCAAGTTTCAATCCTGTCCATCAATTATTAACCGAGATATCGCGCGGACAAGAAATTCGGACGGACAGATGGACGGACAGACGGACGGACAAAGCGATCGCTATATGCCCCCCCTCTAGTTAGAGGGGGGGGGCATAACTAGTTGACCTTGAAGCAATAGCTTAGAGCTCACATATCCCACACTGAAATCGACAATAGTCAAACACAAGAAAATAGTAGTTTTCCTGCAAATGAATTCCTTTCAGATGAGAGAATTTTTCATGAAGGAAGAAGGAAGAGATGAAGTAAACCTTTGTCCTCGAGTTAATAAACAGGTGTGAAGTTCATAAAGGACTCCTCTCCCCGTTAAATTTGTAAATGTATGTTTTTTATTTCACAACAGTTTAACTAAATGAAGCGTTTCAAACATGGGAGACAATTCAACAGGACAATATCATATAAATGCAGGGGAAAGACTTTTGAATATTCCAACAATATTCCAACACATTTAGTCAGCTAAGCTTGATTCATTTTTGCGACCTAGACCTTTGACCTCATATGTATGGCTCCACTTTGCCATGCGAGTAAGGTATACTCAAAGTTTGGTACCAATCCATACCTTGAAACTAGAGCTATCGCATAGACAACAAATTTTAATGGATGAATGGACAGAACGCAACATCGCATTACACGACCTCGTCTTCGACAGGCATATGTCAATGTGACTTTTAATGATTTCTGATTTTGGGGTCACAGTGACCTTGACTTCAATTTTGATACACAACACATTGTCTTCCCTCAATCTAACAATGCACACAAAAAATCATGATTTTTAATGATTTCCTGATTTTGGGGTCACAGTGGCCTTGACCTTTGACCGTGACCTAAATTTTGGTACATGATAAACCGTCTCCCCTCAATTTCTCAATGGACACAAAAATTCATGATTTTTAACAATTTCACGATTTTGGGGTCACAGTGACCTTGACCTTTGACCTTGACCTACATTTTGGTATGTGACTCATCGTGTCCCCTTAATGTATCTACTGACACAAAAAATGTTATTTTTAATAATTTCCTAACTTTGGGGTCGGTGACCTTTGACCTTGACCTAATTTTTGGTACGCATCACTTCATTTCCGCCTATTGAACCCACTCACAAAAAATTAGAAATTTTTAACGATTTCCTGATTTTTTAATCACACTGACCTTTGACCTCTGACCTTGACCTACATTTAATATGCAACACATCGCTCCCCCCTAGGGCATCCACTCACCAAAAATTAGAACTTTAGATAGAAAACTGTCAACGATCAATGATTTCCTGATTTTTGGCAACAGTGACCTTTGACCTCTGACCTCGATCTCAATTTTGGTACGCGACACATCGTCTCCACCTGGCGTATCCACTCACAAAAAATTGCAACTGTGGATAGAAAACGTTCAGAGATATAGACCGGACACGAACACTTCAGTGATTTCCTGTTTTTTTAGGCCAGTGACCTTTGACCTGTGACCTTGACCTTCATTTTGGTGCGCGACACATCGTCTCCCCGTAGGGTATCCACTCACCAAAAATTGGAGCTGTGGATAGGAAACTGTCCCAGATATAGACCGGACACGAGAACCGGACAGACGGACAGACGGACGGAAACCGCCATCCCATAATACGACCGCCTTTTGGGCGGGCGTATAAAAATTAATAATAATAAATTTAAAAAACACCCACCTAATTTTTTGAAAAGAAAAATTGCAGGAGAACCATTCGCTGTCAAATTTCACATCATTATTGGTCACGGTTCGTCTGTTATCAAGGAGATAACACATCATTCGCCTAGACTCATTTAAGGGGTGTGATTTTAGGTGTGCTAACCACACTCCTGATAATAAATAAGGCGAGTGATTGTCACTCGCCTGTTGTCTCACAAAACAAGAGGCCTGCAAAATTTCAATAAATCTGACTATATAGACTGTTGGTATGTTTTATGGTAAGGGTAAAATTAAATCGGGAGAGAAACAGAAATAATCGATGGAAAATGCGCGTTTTGACAACAAATTTATTTCATGTGCTCCAAGACAAACGTGCGAAAAATAGTAAAATCTACTTCCAAATTCTTGAATATTTTACGTAACGCGGGCACAAACTACCGAAGTATCTAACCTTGATGACCAACTCGTCAAATCTGCCCATCTGAGTTTATTTTACATAATTTCCCGGGACCTGTTCATCTCCGTTATAAAATGTTAATGCGCGCATTCTTTTTTGGCTTTTGCCGACGCCTGCAGTGGCCATGGCGACCACGCGCAAACAAACAGTGCTCCAATCACGCCGGGCGTGATGAAAAAGTTTGTCAGCCTTGGCCAATCAGTGATGCTGTTTTATTTTCACCTTCTAAATATAGGTTACCGTCTTCAATCTCCTTAAAGGAAGTATATGGGATTTTCCAGTTTTAGCTCGTTTAAAACCTGCCATCTCGTTATGTCTCTGTCAAATCCCGAATCTACGAAGAATTAGCTTTAGAATGGTATACGACAACCTAGGAATGGCAGCGGAACAACAACAACAGAACGCTGCAAAACTCAGCTAAAATGCGACAATTTCTTCGCTATTTTTCGTGATTTCCAACAGATGGAAAGCAAATACAACACATTTTCTCGCAAGATTACTTATTTTTAGAATAAATGTTGCTGATGTTGATACAAAACGTGAACAAATTACGGAGAATGAGTCTATGGGAGATCATTGGTAAATATTTCTCCACATGACATGGGACATAAAATGGGATATTTTACATCGCTGGAGAAGTATGAAAATTGAAATGTGTCCATGAGTTGGAGACCTACGCCATTACAAATCTATTATGGGTCAGATAGAGAAAATTCGTCACAAGTCTAAGAGGGAAAGAGTTAAAGGAAATCCCTATCTTATACCCTAGGAAAGGGAGATAATCATACAGTTAGCCAGTTAACCGTCCAGCCGTCCTTTGGACGGCCCAAATAAAATTTTGGGGAATTTTGGACGGCCTTATATTTGCGTGGACGTATTGCTGGACGGTCAAGTGTCTTTTCAAACTGCCGATATTTTCTCCGCCAAGTTCATGAAAGAGTTCTTGACGGGATCCGGTTGAATCAGCCGTAAACTATTCTCCGCTCCTTCAACATGTATAACAATCCCTGCTGCACGTAACGGACATTTTGATATTTCCCCCGTCAGCATTCGTATCTAATTCAATGCCTAGGTTTTAGATTCCACTCGGCAGAGTTGACCGACCGATAAAATCTCCGCGACCTATAAAATCTCCGCCACAGATTACTCTGCCTCGCATCTCTCATTAGCGTATAATATTTAATGCGGTTACCCCTGCTTGGAGACGACATACTTCACACAAGTTCTCGTGTGCTGACTTTTCAACATGCAGAAGATTACGAAGTTTTTCGCGTCTTGGAGCGCGAGGCAAAATTTTGAACAAAGTGATAACGAAAGTGACAGTGAGAAAGAAGACGAAGTGAGGGACAGAAGTCCGGTTAAAAAGGAAAATGCCACTAGTTCTGTGGCCCACAGTTGGGACGAGTCTGGGGACAGTCGCACGACGCTTCCACGTGTTAGACGTTTCCCGAAAGAGTGCCTTACCAAATACCCGTGAATAGATTCGATGACGCGGGGAATGTCCTTTTCTGCTTCGGTTGCCGAAAGTTTGGGGTGGCAGGAAGCAGGTCATTTGGAGAAGTAATTTCCGGTATGTCTTCGCGACAATAATTTAGTATGACACAGAACTCACACTGAATTGGTCCCAGTGATTTTAACTCGTCCACCCTTTCTCGACACAATGGATTCGTCCGTGGACATGCATGGGCTGTACTTTGGAGTCCAGTAAGCGGACCAATTCATTTTCGTAGTAGGGGTGAAATAAAATTATAATGCATGCAGTTTGTGATTGTACAGTTTAGTAGGGGTGAAATAAAATTTAATGCATTCAGTTTGTTTGTACAGTTTAGTGCAATCAATTATGAAAGAGCAAAGACTAAAATTACTCAATGTACACAAAACTTGGTAAGAAGAATTAGTTATAATTAAGAATAAAATAACAACTCTAAATCAATGAAGGAACATAAGTTTATTTCCAGAAACAAAATCAATGAATAAAATAGCATTATTATAAATATGCAGAACAAGTTCAACAATTTATTTCATAATTGTAGGCTTAAAACTATGGCCTGAGTTTTGGTAATGCACATGACAAATAAGTGTTGTATATGCCTCAGATTCGATCTGAGAGCATTAATGACCCCAGAGCTTCTGGGGCCCTGGGCGGGCCCCAGACCCCACGCCTAGGAGGGGGCCTCACCGGCGGCCCCCTGCCCCCCAGCCTTTTGGACTCCCTAACTCAGAATCCTGGCTAAGCCTCTGGAGATAATCCAATAGGAAAAACTGGCAAGATGGCTGCCAAAGCCAAAAATCCCCAGCGGACAGTGATGGTGTGTATACCTGGAGTATCAAATCCTGTGACAGAATATCTGGAAGATAGAGTCTCCTGGCCCTGAAATTTGTACTATTTAGCCCTTTCGCCGATTATTTCCCCTGACAAAAGTGACCTGCTGACGATCAATTCCCTGAGAACTGTTAAAATTTGTATATGTTGTCTTTGGAATGCTAGAAATTGCGTTTGCGTCCGAGATTTGCAGAAAAACATAAGAAAACTGTCTCCACAATACACACTCCAGTGTTATTTGCTCTAGTTTTATAGCAAAATAAATAAAATAGCATACAAAATTAGGTTTTACTGCGAGAGAATGCGCTTTCCCCGGCTATCTCGACTTAAAAACGTCAAAATCCAACGGAGAAATCGTCTTTTTTCGACCGCATTTGACAGCGTTTTTCTCGAGTTTTACTGCCAATTTTCATGTTTGACCTCTCATTGGAAAGCGCAACCTTTCACCTTTCTACACAGGAAATAACCTGGAATGGATGGCAAAATAAAACGGAGGATACGATTGGATTAAAAAATGATGTCATTCCATCCTTCAAGCCACTGTCTACGCTCGTCTCAAATTTGTTGGCTGCTAGAGGTCACGTGGGCAAAATTACGCATACCGATTGGCTCGTCGGCTCACTAACGCAGCTTGCTGCCGACATTTTGAAATGTGTTCGACAAACTTTGCAGATCAAGACTCGTAAAAATATGGAAATAAACTTTGCCGGTCGTCGTTGGCAGTTTCAGTTGTCTGGGGAATATTTACCACGCTTTACCAGTAATGTAACTTCAAAAATACAGGAGTTAAGATGAGGTTTTCGATAATTTTTTCCATTTTTGCGGCTTGCTGCCGAGATGCCCGTCACACGGTATGTGGGGAAAAATGCGTTTTTCATTCCGATTTTTTTCGTTCAACATCTAAATTTGTTTTATTTATTTTTCAAACAAGCAAACAATTTCGAGAATCAAATTGATCAGGGTTTCCAGAAGTATACAGTGTTTGATAGGTTTCCGTTAAAACGAATGCAAAAAAATAAAAGTGCTGTACCCATCATGATAGCCAACACGGTGGGTAAGGGATTTTTCATACACGTCGATTGGAGGCACATAATTCCATACACGGGCGGTTGAACGTCCACACAAGTGAGGAAATATGGTCGATTTGAGGCCCCCGGCTACCAAAACATAAATATTTAGCATGGAACACGACAGATAAGACGTGGTTTCTATAGCCTATCAAGTAACTAAGATAGTAAGGAAGAAGTAAACCTTTAAACTTGCCGCTAAAGCGGTCTAGATGTTCCTAACGAAGCCACACAAACTGACAGGTGCTCCCGGATTCAGCTTTCTACAGTCCCGCCGACTCATGAAAACATTGTCTAAGTGTGTGCAAGAGTTATTTGAAACCTCTTATGGGGTATAATTACGAGCATAATGAAGGTATTTTACATTGCAATATCGCTTGGTATCCATTTAACGCATAAAAACGCGCTGTGTACAAACATTCGCACAGGTCCATACACGTGAGGTGGTCCGGCCATACACGGACGTTGTAAATCATTCGTATTGTGAAAGGATGAGAAGTTGACCCCTTCCCCCTTCCTAGCGCAAGAGTCTGAGTGCCTTACAGACAATGATTGCCACATAATAGCTATATTTAGATAGCGTTAACATGTTTGAGTAAAGAGCAAAACCAATACCGATAGGATTAAACTGAATCCAATTGTTTTCATCACATATCTTTAACAAATTAGCAGACATCTTTGTTTTATCCCCTAATTCAGTCGCAACGTCTCAGCATTACTATTCAATTTGTAATACTAACTTATCACATGCGATCTGTCACATTAAGTAGCTGCTCTATTCCACAGTTAATATATTCAGCACGATATTAGAATGATCTGCTCTTGTCAACACAGGGCGATGTGTGTCGCTTCAGATCTGTTCCAAGTGTAAAAGACTTTCCACAGGATTCACACTTATGCTTCTTCACGTTCAGGTGGCGTTCCACATTGCGCATCGAAGTTGGTTTGATAGGAGAAGCCTCTGTTGGCTGAACAGAACGTGAAGAATGTTGATCCAAAAGTTATTGCACTGTTTCACTCAACCGATTCCCAACGGTAACTTATTATGAACAAATACCGATACGAAGGTTTTGAATCCAGTTCTAACAAGGAGAGATATTTTGATGGCGAAATAATCAACAGCTCTGTCACAAAACGGGTTCTCGCTGAGCGTAGCTGTTACATTTTTC
This sequence comes from Hanleya hanleyi, assembly GCA_036873755.1. Classification (NCBI taxonomy): domain Eukaryota; kingdom Metazoa; phylum Mollusca; class Polyplacophora; order Lepidopleurida; family Hanleyidae; genus Hanleya; species Hanleya hanleyi. Next base: position 78,144 of record JAVTVY010037103.1, read on the forward strand.
CCTCGCCACAAAAAGTGTTGCCTGGCTTGCGCATGAAGCAGACCTACTTGTATTCACAAGCGAGCGAGTTGGTCAGGGCGGTGAGGCATGGATGCCGTTTACAAAGCCGGCGGCCGTCTGGATTGTTGTGGTAGTTTACAGCTACAATGTGCAGATGTACTTGGCTTGCACAGCTGGCAATTTTATGATGAGTATAATGGCCGTACCGGTTCTCACGGTGGTCGGTGTGCCACCGGAACTGTTTGACAACGGACCAACTCGTTTCTCGCTGCCTCCCATTGTCAGAATTTCCCCAGACACCTGATAGTGCCTACGTGCTCATCTATTTAATTTAATAACTGAAATATTGAACAAGAATACGTAGCGAAGACATGTTCAAGCTAAGTTAACTCACAGGGACTTGTATCATACACAAAATTACTAGTAAAGCCAGTAACTATAGATACTCTTTGGGGGGAGGGGGTGGTATTATACATATTCATCCATATATGTATATCCCCTTCCCTTCCCTGTAGATACTGACTGTACTTAGTACGTTTTTCTATGATACAAGTCCACGTGAGTTAACTGACAGGAAAATCAGCTGACGAAAGCATAAACTGTGACACTGTTGTGTTTCCAAGCGTACAAAACTTGACCTACTATATGTCACGTGCTCACCATGGGTACGATACCTTGAAAGTGACATTCCCAACCGGAGCAGGTTCAGCGTTTGTCCACGAAGACGGGGGGGGTGGACGGCTATGAGTAACGATGTTGAAATATATTTTTCTCGCTATAAACTGAAGGAATAAACTGAACTGTATCGAGAGAAAAATGTTCACGTGTTATTGCGGAAAGGGGGAGGGGGCTAAACACACTCGCCCTCAATCGAGGTTTTTTGTAGGCTAGCAAAACCCGCGAATGTCTGAAATTTTGCCCTATATGTAACATGCATTTGCACACGACAAGCATAACACGCAAGGTTGGAATTATTAATAATTCGTGTATTACTGTATAAACTCGTGTATTACTGTATGAGTTTAGCTATACGTTGACAGCGAGTGAACATTGACAACGCCCGTGTATGGCCGGACCACCTCACGTGTATGGACCTGTGCGAATGTTTTGTACACAGCGCGTTTTTATGCGTTAAATGGATACCAAGCGATATTGCAATGTAAAATACCTTCATTATGCTCGTAATTATACTTCATGAGAGGTTTCAAATAACTCTTGCACACACTTAAACAATGTTTTCATGAGTCGGCGGGACTGTAGAAAGCTGAATCCGGGAGCACCTGTCAGTTTGTGTGGCTTCGTTAGGAAAATCTAGACCGCTTTAGCGGCAAGTTTAAAGGTTTACTTCTTCCTTACTATCTTAGTTACTTGATAGGCTATAGAAACCACGTCTTACCTGTCGTTTTCCACGCTAAATATTTATGCTTTGGTAGCCGGGGGCCTCAAATCGACCATACAAGTGCGGATTTCCGCACTTGTGTGGACGTTCAACCGCCCGTGTATGGAATTAGGTGCGTGTGGAAAATCCCTTACCCACCGTGGCCAACGGGTTTCAGCCCTCGAAATTTGGCGTAACCGAAACGATCGGTTAGGTGTCGGTTACGTGGTTGTAAATTCTGCAGAACGAATAATCGGTTACGTAAAAAATCAACTTGCGCTACAGTATGACGAGTGCCATTGAAAATGTCTGGCGACCAGCCCAATCGTTGCCTTACCGGTCTATATTTCTCCTCTATGGTATCTTCGAATCATGCTTCGGAGTTTATACACGTTTTTATTATGGAATTAGTATCATGAACGTGTGATTTTGCATCAGAAAGAAATAAAAACACGGAGGTTCGAAACGAAAAAAACTGACATTCTGATGGCGCATAAAAACGGAAGCATGCGATATCAAGGGGACACAACTCCCAACATACAAAGCCTGAATTCATCCAATCAAATGTGGGTCAATTCTACAGCGCGGGACAGAACGCACACGGAAGTGGATGGAAATCGAATTTCTCATCTCCGGATCATCCGGACCGCAGGTTCGATATGCAAAACGGCTCAAAAGCGAAAATTGACTCTCTGAACATAAAAACATTCCAGAAGTGGTCATTTCACGATGACTTTAGAAAAGTTTTGTCTGCTTTTGTTTTACTTTCTACACATTCCAGATTTTATTTTTTCCAACACCGTCCCTTTTATTCCATGCCTGGGTGCTTCTTGCTGAATTTCTGACCAATAAGTTGCTCATGTTACATCGCAGTTTGAGAATATTGCCGTCAGCTGCTGTTTCAAGGACTCTCAAAACAATTTTGTATTTTATTGTAATAATATATATATAATAATATATAATACACAATTTCTTCAGTTCCAGAAAAAAATTTGGCTAACCTGTTTACGTAACCAATGGGTTACGCAACCTAGTCCTACGTAACCGAACAATAGGTTACGTGAACATCGTGTCCCAGAACTATTTTTGGGTTACGCAAATTTTTGAAATTTCGAGGCCTGGGTTTAAAGCTAACCCGGTCTACCGGGTATGGTCGTACGGGTACGCACTCTCGTTAGCCCTGTTTACCGGGAATGATCGGTGAAAGGGTTAGTCTAGACATCCACAATGGACAACCCACCCACGCAAGCTCTGAACATCCCGCCTCCGAATCGGATTAAATATAAACAACTTCCATGAGACACATTTCAGTGCACAGATCTTGTTGATCGACAGTTTGTGAATCTCGAGTTGACGAAAATTGATTGGTCACATGCATCCGCCCATCAGTTTCCTGAAAGCCGTACCGTACATCACTCTCTTGTTGGTCTCAATAGTCTTCGGATGTCTGGATTGACTCAACTCGAACTGTCAGGCCATTTAGGGCTACGATGGATTTGATATTCAGGCTATGGTGTATATCGAGAATAGAATAACAGAATGTATATTGATGTTACACAATACTAACACTTCGGCTTAAGAGGTGATGGTGTATATTGAGATTATCCGCCATGAAAGTTTAGCCCGAAGTCTAATCTAACATTCAGGTCAAGAATAGAATAGAATCTATATTTTGCTGATCACAGCGCCCGCAAGGGGCAGACAATCAATGTACAAAAGACGAAAGAAATAAAAACATATAAGAACCAACCTATCATTGTATTAATTCCACTACCCTGTATCAAATAACTCCAACATTACATGTTACAACTGGTCAAGCGAACCCAGAAAGACTCCGGATATCAATGAAAATTTGACCCGAGCTCATGGAATATTTCAAGAGTGAAATCATCAGCAGAATTGGACGGGGCGAGCACCAGGATTTTTGGTCTCCGCACACGGAATGGGCACCCGAAAACACGGAAATAGATGGATGGACAAGGAACTGTCGACCGTGCATGCGTGGAGGAGTTCTCTGGGCCTGTGCTTGTAAGATATGGATAGATTGATATAACATTCAGGCTAGGTCAACTCAAAATTTGAAATATGAATTACTGTACATGCCAAAATAGATTCATTCTTCAGCTTGGCCTAAACTTTTCGTCAAATTATTTTACAAATGAGTAAAACACACACAAACACTGGCTTGTTGCATTGCCAGAAGATTTGCTGATTTTATTTTCTTTTCATGAAATTGGCCAAAGTTAACTGTACTTCTTTCTCGCTACAACTTACGCGACTGTTGTTTATAATAATTAATTAAATCAATACCATTCCCTGTTGGGGCCCCACATGTGGCAGAGTACACACACATGCATGCAACTTGACATGTGTTTGTCCTCATAGTATACAGCGTGTGAGGCCCAGTAAGGGGCCATTTGACAGCTTGACAACGGCCGGGATGGAGTCGATGCTTTTGTGAAAACTATGTCGAGAAAAATATCAAGAATTTGCCCAGCTATACATACCATCGAGATCTCCCAGCATAGCGTTGTCAATGTCTTGTGGCGGCTCTAAATTCGGCCCAAGATCGGGCAAATTTTCCGCACCGAACGTCCAGTTTGCTTGCTCCGCCATCTTGTGTTTCCCACTGAAGATAACACCACAGGAAAACAGCCAATGAAATGATTCGCGTGGATCGGGTGATTTTACGTCATCTTGACCCAAATGAATATGTTGGGGCCCCTGATCGGGTATTTCTAAATTTCGGCCCCAGAATGCGCATTTTGAAAACTTGTTACTAAAAATACTATTCATAACAATGACCTCATCCCAGCGAGCAAAACACACGTGACAATCTGTCATTATACGAACAGACGGAAGCTGCGTACTGAACACACATTTGAACACATCTTAATCATACTGACTAAGCAATATTGACATTTTATACGCAAAACATTATTTCGTAATATAATTTAGTCCAGAATATTCCAGAATTTCTAGAGGAATATAAAAGGGGAAGGAAAATAGAGAGCTGTCATAACAAGCCAGCGCCTGCAGTTTGGAGAAAGCACCTGTCAAATTTCGAAGCAACATAACCAACGTTGGGAAGAAAATATTTTGGAGACTAAACAAGAAGACAGCCAAGATGTCACTGACAGTGAAAGCTTATTTAGAGAGAAATGGACAGGACCCTGAAATCAGGCGATTCCCTGTCCCAGCTGATGTTTCAAGCAGTTATGACTACTTGTTCAAGAAAGTCTCCGAGGTTTTCCCAGGACTTTCCAGGGGAAACTTTTCTATGTTTTGGAGAGGTTTGTATTCATTTTCTTGAGTAATTCGCATCGTCTTTAAAAACACACACACAGTTTAGCATTATATGCATGTCTATTCTATCTGAATTATGTAATATATTGTTGTAAAGAATCTCGGTAAATCAAGTTTGAATTTCTGAACGAAATGGAGTAAATTATGAGCTTCTTTTTTTTTCGACAATAAAGTTTTTTGGATATTGAAGGATTTTGAAATACCAAACTTGTTTTACAATAATGTGTGTATCATGTACCCATAATAATATCTGATTTTCTTGCAGATGACGAAAATGACTTGGTGAGATTTTCGAGTGATGACGAATTGATGTCAGCCCTGAGCTTTCGACAGGGTGATGTGTTCCGTGTGTTTGTTCATAGTAAGTAACTATTCTTGTTCTTCTAGGTTTAATCTCTCAAACTATCCATGCATTACAAGCACAGGTAAAACCTGCTTGCCTCTGATGTCACAGTATAATGTTCATTAGCAGTAAATAAAAGAAATAATTGTCTTGAACACAAACTCAAATCTTTATTGTAGTATTTCCTGGTGTCAATTATCAATGTTCATCTCTTTCAGTGATTGGAGAGGCAACAGAGAATGATGGAGACCAACAAACTGGAGGTCTGCACCCCAATGTGGTCTGTGACGGGTGCCAGGGAGCGATATATGGGGCACGCTTCAAGTGCTATGTCTGTCCAGACTTTGACCTGTGTTCAACTTGTGAACGTTCTGGTGTCCACAGTGAACATGAAATGTTGAAAATCCCAACCCCAAAGGACAGCTGGACAGTAAGTTACATTTCTTTTATCATTTTATTCCAGCTGCTGTAATGGTTTTCGGGACAAAGTGAGAATTGTGTAGAAGTTTACCTGTGGATGATGAAATATGCCTACTTAAATGGCATGTGTGACAATGAGTCACACAGAAAGTATGTCATGAAAACTTCAGACTGTCAACTTGTGCAGAATATTGGCTGCACCTCAATCTGTATTGATTTTAAACCTAAGAGTGGAAAATCAATGCTATGTAGAGTTAACCCAATTTAAATTTCTGCATCTGTCCTTTAAATAAATAATAGTAATTCCTTGAAGCTTAATAATATGAGTCACTAATTTTGTGAGGAGAGTAATGTATCTTGATAACTTTTTTTTCCAAAAACTTGAACCTTAATTCAATGAAAGTAAAAAACCTAATTTATCTCCCTTGATGTACAGTAGGTGAGTTATCTCCCTTCATGCTATGTTTGTAAGATTGTCATTTCAAATGAGTCATTCTGTATAACAAGGATACAATCTCATTATTGATATAAAACTTCTTTTAAATTTAGGGTTTCATTCCACCGCCACCACACTTTCGCCGTTGGATGAACCGTTTTATGCGCCGCTGGCATAACCATCATCCTCAGGGAGGGGCTGGCTGTCCCAGTGCTAACCCAGAAGAGAAAGCCACGGGCGAGGAGGAGCCCAAGGCTGATGGGGCAAATGCTGGGCCATCTGGGCCAGAGGGTCCTGAAAACCTGGGGGAGGCAGAGTTTGGTTCGCAGTACCTTCAAGATATCGGTGAATCTGTGGCTGCCATGCTAGATCCACTTGGTGAGTTAATCTTGCATCCTGTCACTGTCGGGCCCAATCTAGGTAAACCAAGATGATATTATCAGGAAAATACCATCTAGATGTCACATAATATTCGTGCGAAAGTTTTACTGATATTCAACGAGATAAGCCAATGACGACACACAATTTGGCATTGATTGACGTTTAGTTCACGGAGACGAACAACTTACCGGCAGTCGGTCATTTGATATTTTCTACCATCTTACAAAAGCAGACATTTCGGCGGCAGTTAATCCTTTGAAGTTTATGCACAATGTCTAGACATGATGCCTTATTTGGAAACTTTTCTGATTTCTGTTTACTTTTTTGGTCCACATGCTCCAGTTTATAATTACAGGGGGCGTATCTTTAAAGTTATTTCGCCCAGTTAGCCACCTAATTGGCTAACAGATGTAGTTTGAAATTTGCACAGGATTTATATAGTGTTGACTCCACTTATAATGTTCAGTGATATTATATCTGAGTTAATTGAGATTGAGGCGGGCTTTGTATTTTTACACGACTGATTGTATGCCTTAACCTTAAATCAGCCCAATCAGTACAATTTGTTCACCAGGTATTGATGTTACCGTTGACGTCGAGCACCCAACTGGAAGACGTGGCCGTTGTGGCTTTGGCGGCCGAGGAGGGTTTGGTGTTGGACGAGGTGGGTTCGGAGGCAGAGGGGCATTTGGTGGCCGAGGTGGATATGGATTTGGTGGCCGAGGTGGTTTCAACTGCCCAGCTGGATTTGGAGGTCCAGGAGGCCACGGACCATGGGGACATGGACCATGGGGTCCTGGTCCATGGGGGCCTGAAGCCTGTGGAGGCAAGGGTGGAAGAGGTGGCCAGTGTAAGAAAAGAGGTGGAAAGAAGGCACAGGACAGCACTAATCTGAACACTGGTGCTGCAGCTTCAACTCCAGCAGCTGAGGCAGAACAAGTTCCAACTGTTCCTTCTGGACCGGCCCCATCAGCTCCAACAGTCAACCTCCCACAGACTGACCCAACTGTACAGGACATCGCCATGGATGGGGACATGGCCGTCCCTGCTGGTGGAACTGAAACACAGGTGAGTCAGAGGTCTCCCCAGAACACTGAAATTTCTAACTTCATCCCTTGTAGATGGCATTCAAGTGATGATATGCAGGCCTTCAAGTCTCATACGAAAATCGATGAGAATGGCAACAGGCTTTCGAAACAGCTGCTCAAACATAATGTCACGAAGATCCGATAAAACGTAGCTGTTCATTTCTGAACTTAATAATAACAATAATTTGTTATACTGACAGTGAATGACATTTAATTCAGATCAATTGTGCCAAGCCTTCACTGAACTGAACTGTATCAATAATTAAACTGTGTTGCAGACTCAAGGTTCTTCATTATATCCTCGTCTGGATTCGCAGGACACCACTCGCCGAGAGGGTTCTCCAGATAACGACTGGACTGTTATTCTCCCCAGCCTGTCCGCGGATCAGACTATGGAGACAGACGGTGCAACTGGGGAAACTGAGCCAAGACACAGTGGTAAATATCTCCGCCAACTCTTCTAATACCGACAAATTAATGATTGATCTGCCATTTGCAACTCTTGTTCGGTCGTTAATAATATGGCGAATGTAAGTCAGTGAAATTGTATAAATTACATGTTACTCATATGATACAAGTATGAATAAACCATAACAATTTTTTCAACATCAAGCTCAGTAGCTCATCAGTTGGTGGAGTGGTGGGCTTGTTAGCCAAATTCAGTGGTTCGATTCTTTAAGTTTAAGGTGATAGTTGTTTTTTTATAATATTTGCCTGAAGATGAAATTATAAACCATAATAATATTGATCAAATTAGAACGAAACTATTCATCTCGGCACTGGCAGTAACAAATATCAATATTGTTTTACATTTTTTTTATTCATCAGATCCCAAAATTGAGAAAGTGCTGAGACAGATGATGGAGATGGGATTCTCTAATGAGGGTGGCTGGCTGACGCGTCTGATCGAGATGAAGAATGGGGACATTTCTCAGTGTCTCGACGCCATCAAGCCCATGAGACAAACTAAACCTGCAGAGAAAGGCCCCAATGGAGAGCACAGAGTCTAAGTCTACCCCAACAGACCAATGTGCCGGACAACGAACCCTGAACTACCAATGGACTATCCGACCATGTTTATTGATCATACTATATATAACCTACCAATATAGTGCTCTCAGTCTATAACCATCCAGTTCTTGAATATGCATATGAAGTGCTAATACCTTTGTGATTCCGTCGACTTGTTTTTAAATTTTGTGCCGTGATTTTGGAATGGAAAAGCATCCATTTAGAAAGTTACATCTTTTAACCTCCTTAATCAGTTGGCTGATCAGTATGTCCTAGAATACCCTAGTTTATATTTTGGATTTAACTGGGAGTGGGGCTTGGGCTAATAGCCAAATTACTACAATTAATATTAAAGATAGGCATATGGGTTTTTGTTATACATCTTTGATGTAGGGATACTTGTATCATCAGAAATTTGTAATATGAAGCGAAAAGAATTACTTGTAAAGGTTATTGTTACGATATAAGTTTTGAATCCAGATGTTGTTTTAACCTTAAATGGGACACTTTTGTGTTGATATGAGGTAGTGAGGAAATCTAGTAAGGTACACAACGTTATTGAAGGTCATTAATTACAAGATTGGTTATACAGATGGGATATATTGCTTAATATTGTCGGAATACATTGTATACGTTTTTTAAATACATTCTTGGAGTTGTTCTTGGGCTTAAACTATTAGCAGTGTAATAAAAATATCTTGAAAAGCAATTTACTGGCTGTTTGTAAATTTTGATTCTCCATAGTTTATTTTCTTCTATCAAGAAGTTGGGCAAGAACTGCTTTAAACAACAGGGTATCATCTGACACCCTGCTAGCACAGCAGTATCCAAAATAATCATTTACGCTAAGTTGCATTGCAGCCCAGAAGCATATCAGCGCTGTGTCACTATTCTTAAAGTCGTGGTCACAATGAGATGTGTCACAGCACTCAAGCTCTGGAAACAATGGATGGAATCTTCCTACATTGTTAAATAAAAAAGTAGTACTGGACTACAATAATAGTACTGAAAAATGTTAGTGAAATCTGTATTCCAATCTAATAATATACAACAATCTGGGTGGAACTCACAGATTGAATTCGATATTTTGAAATCTAGAACATTTAAACTGAAACCAGAGCGGTTGAAATCCCCCAACTTTGAAAAAAAAGAAAGATTTGGCATGGGAGCGTAACGTTCAGTCCACGGCATGGAAAGCAATCCCATGCAAGATCTTGAGGCAAATTACCCACATACCAAATTTGGAAACACTCCATTCAGGTTTTCAAAAATATTGTCCAGAAACAAAATTTTAACTTGATCCCCAGGTGGCACCACCTGTTGGCAAATCAGCATGAAAAACAATCTCAAGCAAGCTCTTAAAAGCAAACCTTTTCAATGTTCTGCTAAAATGTCAGAAATAAAGACCTTTGTAGTTATAGTTGTTTATGTGTGCTAATAGTTCTGTAGATTATTTTCTTCTTCCGAGTATACGATAGGCAAAACTTATACCACCAGAAAACGGGACTGGCCACAACTTTCGAAAACGTCATTGATTGCCTCCCACTGTTTTTGGAACGTAATGACATTATAGTGGTCCTCACTCATTCATCTGACGTAGCATGACGTCATGTAAATTGATACATTAACTTGAATGAAGGAGACCTCTATACGTCATAACGTTCTACAAGCAAAGAGAGACAAGTGATGTAAGTTTTCAATATGGATTTATAACACGATGACTTTAATATTGTTATTAGTACAATTTAGCAAAATATATTCGCCCCAAAATCGTATAATAGTTATATCATTTTAGAAAAAATTAAAAGCTTTACAGTTCACCTTCAAGCAGGGATCCCACATTTCAGAAGTTATTATCTGGAAACCAAGTCGGACGGACCCTAATACACTAGTCTCCCTCTCTCCATCAAACCCTTCGGGCATCAGGACAATTAAGAACATGACATGTCTGAAGTAGGGAGCGACCTCACAATGAAGGCCTCATTTGAATCTGTCACAAGTCACATGACCTCATAATTGTCCAGTAATATGGAGTCCATGAGCTTTGAGAGATATCTGCCATTGGAGATTACCAAGAAGTTGTGAATGATGGCAATGGACAAAATGGAAATCGGACAAAATGGCAATATTTTTTTAAAACTATCTGGATTCATTTTATGGAATATTTGAGATACTGTGTATTATTGAATATACCCGATATCTGTGCAATACAGTCTGCATGTTCACCAACCACCACATCCAAATGGGCATATTTACTACATGTCATTACAGAATACAACCTGTAAGTCTTCAGGTCAACTTTTGCACAACAAATCTATGCTCGTACATCCACTGTCTACAATGAATCAGGTCTGTTATAAATCATCTTCCATGACATTATGGGTGTGGTCACCTCTTTCCCAAATGTGGGGAAGCAGTATATAAATCATACTATAAGGTACTCTTTCAGATGAATAAATATCTCGAGCTAATATTGCATGTCTAATGCAAGTTTTTCTCTGAAGTCTAAATAAGAATACTCATAAGTTAGAAATCCGGGAGGTTTCCCCCGAGGAAAACCCAGCAAAAATGTTGCTGGTTAACATGACTGAATTCAAAACAAACAAAACACAGGAAAGAAGCAATCAGAGATTGCTCAATTGTATGCCCCCCCCCCCACCCACCCACCATTCTAGGCAACTTGATCTCCTTTGTACTCATGATGATAAAGCATGGTCTTATCAGTGGAATATTAACACAGCAAGGAAGCAATCAAAGATTGCTCAAATGTATGCCCCCCTTCCGCTTTAATCAGACACTGCCCCGCCATTGTTCTGTTCTGTATTGGTCGGTAGAGGCCTAATTTGGATAATTATAAAAATTCTGTTTAAGTCACTTGTTTTGCCATGCGCGCATAATACATATTCCAAGTATCGACCAACAAGTGATAATACAATGTTTTGATGCAAGATGGTTGCCGGGGCTTTCGCCAAATCCGAAAATGTGACCTGGTTATGAGACCTACATTCCTTTGGAGTATATTGTGGTGAAATTATGAAGCAATCAGTGAACTTTGAATTTTGCAACCAATTCACTCTTTTTGGGGCAATTTCATACTTCAGGACCAATGTGGTCTGCTTTGGAATGTAGAATTACATATATATAGCCATTTTCCCAGTCCAAATCGGTTATGGACTGAGATCCAGCCTGTACAAATAAATATATCCCATTCACTCAGGTTTGATAAATGAAGGGCCATAACTCTTGAAAATATAACCGAAAGCAGAGAAACTTCACGCTGCACAACTATGGGGCATCGACCACATATCATGCAAATTTCAGACTTGTCCATACAATATTAACCGAGATGCAGCCCGGACAAGTCCCAATTCACAAAGATTTGAAGAAAAAAGGGCCATAACTCTTGAAAAAATATGCGAAACGCGGAGAAACTTCATGCTGCACAACTACAGGGCACTGACTACATATCCTGCAAATTTCATGATTGTCCATACAATATTAACCGAGATCCATCCCGGACAAGTCTCAATTCACAATAATTTGAAGAAAAAAGGGCCATAACTCTTGAAAATATACGTGAAACGCGGAGAAACTTCATGCTGCACAACTATGGGGGACTGACCACATATCCTGCAAATTTCATAACTATCCATACAACATTAACCGAGATCCAGCCCGGACAAATCCCAATTCACGGAGATTTCAGGAACAAAGGGCCATAACTCTTGAAAATATAAGCGAAACGCGAAGAAACTTCACGCTGCACAACTGCGGGGCACTGACCACATATCCTGCAAATTTCATAATTGTCCATACAATATTACCCAAGATCCAGCCCGGACAAGTCCCATTCACAGAGATTTCAGGAAAAGGGCCATAACTCTAGAAAATGATACCGGAACTCGGAAAAAAATTCACGCCGCACAACTACGAGGCACTGGCCACATTCCATGCAAGTTTCAATTCTGTCCATCAAATATTAACCGAGATATTGCGCGGACAAGAAATTTGGACGGACGGACAGACAGACCGACAAAGCGATCGCTATATGCCCCAGGGGCGTCACTAGGATTTCAAAAGGGGGGTGCGAATGTTTTCAATTTTGAAAGACGGATCTAGCGAAAGTTCATAGGGGGGAGGGGGGGTCGATTATCACAGCCCAACAGGCGAGGGTCCAGGGGCCGCCTAGGCCCCGGAAGCTCCGGGGTCCTAGATCGGCGGAGATGCGTTCTAAGCGTTTTCCCAGATATAAATCTGAACATAATGTGTGCAGATTTATGGTTCTATTTTCACGTTTGTTTCACATTTATAAGCACACCTAGCTTCGTTAGGAACAAGGTCACGTCATACGACATAGTCAGTGATCAACCTAACCTTCTTGGATACCCAGGGAGACTTTCATTTGTTTTTGTGAAACAGGAGGTACGATCTGCAGTGGCTAAATTTGTGTCATCTATCACCACATCAATATAATGACAAATCAGTCCGAACAGGAACTGTGTTTTTTGTACATGCGTTGGTTCTTTTGGATATCCACTGCTCGTTGCATTTCTGAACTTAATATTGTGATTCTCCGGTAATTGATGGCTGATCTCTGTGCCGTGAACTGTGAAAATTAGGGGGTCCGGGGGCATGCCCCTGCCGGAAATTTTAAATTTTGACGCATTATTTCCTGCATTTTAGCGTATTTTAAAGCTAAACTGGGGTTTGATATCTTACATAATTTCCGTATTCCAATCTACGGGCAAGAAGGGGGATGCGTTCGCACCACACGCACCATGGGTAGCGACACCCTTGTGCCCCCCCCCTCTAGTTAGAGGGGGGGGGCATAAATATAATACCTGAGATACTCCACAGAATGCATCAAAATAGTTTGAATAAAAATATTTCCATTTTGTCAATATGCCATTTTTTCGGTTGCCATTTTGTTCATTTGTCATTTTATTTGTTTGTCGTTTTGTCCATTGCCATTTTGTCTGCTCCCAAATGGGGTAGGAATGGCAAATAATGTACCTCTCCATATAGTTATCATAGGAGAAGTAATTAGTCTAGTTCTATAACATAGAGAATGTTATACAGCAAAACCTGGTAATACCGCCACCTGGGTAAACCAACCAACCTCTAAATACTGACCTTTTCTGACTGACAATACAAAATATTTAAGACATTTTGAACCTTGATGAATGAGAACCTTGTCAAAACGTACACTATAATCTGGTCCCAAGCAGGGTCAGTTTACACAGGTTTCACTGTTCATGTATGTACACTCAGTTATAACTTGGACAGTCCGAGAGTATAACATCAAACAGGGACAACTAGTTCGCTTTTTGAAAGTACCAATAATGTATAACTGAATTATAGTTTACAATATTGACAGGATGGTTTATTTTTTTCCACAAATCCAACTGCTTCAACACGATATGATATGTGTGCAAGTATGGCAAAATATAAACATATTAATATCACAGTTAGGAATGCACAGCAATAACAAAACGTTTGCATATAACTGACAAATAATTCTACCATGTATATAATGTACATATATATTACACTTATGAATTATTCAATGTAGTCACTAAGATCATTATATACATATTTTGACAGTGATATTCAGAAAATTGAGACAAACTGGAAATTTGTTGGTTACACTGTGGATCAGTATGGTACAACTCATTAGCACATCTGCTGGTATTAGATGGTTTTTATTTACAAACACGGTTCTTGCAATAGTGTACTATACTGTACATATAAGTTACGCACATCTGCCGATTATGTGTATTTGGATCCACAAGTTTGCTCATAAAACTATGAACCAGAATCCTGTCAGCAACTTATATTGCCAGTTGTCACAAATTGTAATTACAAGGTCTCTACTAATTCAGTCACTAAGACAGCTCAGCGAAAGTTCATTCCCATAACTGTTCTGAATATATTCGTCTCTAAATTGTTTCAAAATTTCAAAATTAGTTGGCTCAAAAAGATGTTAGTGAAGAATGTGTTATCCATTCTGTGATTTTGCTTTATTGGAGTTTCAAGCTCATCAGAGAGACTGAATCATAAGAGAGGATGACAGTCTGAGGATGCAGAACAATCATGTTTGTCTCCAGCACATGAACCTCAACAAGTCGTCATCGGCCCGACCTTGTGTCTGCCAGGATACCAAATGTCTACCAGCCTCTGTCATACCCAATTCTGTCATAAAGTACAATGTCTTTTCACTATGTACATGTTCAGAGCTGAGATTGTTTTTATGATTCAGCTGACTGGTCCTGGCTACCAGCGGTGACTACCTCCTCTGTTCTCTCTGTGTCTCCCTCCTGTTCTGACAGGGGCTCTTTAGGGGGTGGGGGTGAAGCGGACTCGGTAACTGGCTCTGTCTCTTGCACTACTGAAATTAAGCACACAAATGTTATTACAGTACATGTGGTGTTTTGATATTGCCAATTTCATTGTTATCACAGTGAACATCAACAGTGGTTCTCTGGAGTTTTGTAGTGTAAACTTCATTTCTAGTTGCATACCATACCAAAGTCAAAGACAAACAGTTCGATGAGCTATTAGACTGACCCAGCGTCATTTTTGTAAACCTAAGTGCAGTACAACATAATCAGTTAAATATTTCTAAATAAAACATGGTACATGGGGTTACAGAATACTATGCCAATCTTGGTTGTAGTTGCTCCAGATGAGAAGATTTTCGGCTGGCAGTTCTACCCATCAGCTAAACTGTAACCTTGTAGGTAAAACTAACCTGGTTGAGGAATGTCCTTGCCAAATTCATCTCCTCGTGAACTCTTCCACTCGCCCAGTCTCTCCAGACATGGCCTGTTCCCTGCGACGATGTGCTTACTGAACCCTTGTAACATCTTGTGAGCCATAGAAATACCATACTGTACACGATTTACACTGATAGCCTCGGAGTCATTGTGCGCACGAGACAGGTTATAAGCCTTACTGAAGTATTCTGTGGCCTCATCATATCTTCCCTGCATAGAAGAACATTGTAATGATTAGAGGTCAGAATGATACGATTCTCACATGCTCTAACATACACTGGATTAACCAGACCAACTAATCCACAAATCCCCCCCCAGTTATGTACATATCAAGAGAGTTGTACAGGACCCCAGGTTATGTACATACCAGAGAGTTGTAGATGACTCGAGGTTATGTACATACCAAGAGAGTTGTAGATGACCCCAGGTTATGTACATACCAGAAAGTTTTAGATGGTCCTAAGTTAGGCTGGTTAAAATTAATTTCTTGTTTAGCATCATTTTTGAAAAAAATCTGGGTAGGGCGGGTGTTTTTTAAAATGTTTATTATAAAAGTGGCCCTTGAAAATATAATCCCAAAAGAAAATCTTGGCTCGTTGCTGGTGGATTTATGTTATTTTATCAAGGTTAAGACTACTTGTCTTCGCTATGTGTGTGGATACTTACAGCCAGCAATCATACATTTTGAAAATGGGAACAGCCAGTTACTCTTTTTAACAAACATAAAGTTAGGGCCATTATGATGGCATCCGACTCTCTTTCTCATGCGACAGTCGGACAGAAAATGACACATGGTCTGAATGACATGCGATGGGCCTACCAACACACTCCACATATAATTCTTTCAAACTATTAAATTTGTATGATGTGATACAAGAAATGAGGCTGGGCGATTCATGTCGATGATCGTGTTTTCGTGGACCCGATACACGTCCAAAGATGATGGGTGGCCCGGAAAAGGTCCGGTGACATGCGCTTTTTAATAGCGGGATTGAAACCGTTTCTGAGAAATGTTTTGAATTTCGGAAAAAATAAATATATACCAATTTGTGTATTTTCAATTTTGAATTCACACCTGAAGCCTGTTTCTGACATGGACACTGACAGGGAATTCTGAAAATGAACTACAACAAGGCAGAGTTGTAACTTGTACCATATAGAATATAATATCTCTTTATTGTATGCTTCCCAAAGGGTTGACGTTTACAGAGAAACAATAAATTGGCAATGCATGGCAGCCTCGGCTATATATAGGTCGACGATCAGAAAATCTCGACTTCGTACTCCAAACTGCATCGCCGGGTGGTGGAAACTAGTTTATTGAACAGAAAAAAATTGGTTTGTGTCTGGATCTAGTTTCATTAAATTTCAGTGTACGATTTATTGAACACTACTTTTGCTTTGCTGTAGTAAGTAGTTCGACTTGGATCTCGGAAACTTGATTACAAAAATGCGAAAAAGAAAAAAAAAGCTTTGGGGTGGGCGAATATTTCGGGGTGGGTGGTGATGCTAAACAGGATTTTTTTTTAGCCAGCCTTATGTACATACCAGAGAGTTTTAGATGGCCCCAGGTTATGTACATACCAAGAGAGTTGTACATGACCCCAGGTTATGTACATACCAGAGAGTTGTAGATAGCCCCAGGTTATGTACATACCCGGGAATTCTAGATGGCTCCCAGGTTATGTACATACCAGATTGTTATAGATGGCCTCGAGGTTATATACCGTTCCGAGCTGTGAATGACCCCAATGTATCTACAAGAGAGCTGTAGATGTGTGTACCAGAGAGTTGATTATGGCCCCCAGGTTATGTACGTACCAGAGAGTTGTAGATGGCTCCCAGGTTATGTGTGTACCAGAGAGTTTTAGATGGCCCTCAGGTTATGCACATACCAGAGAGTTGTAGATGGCCCCCAGGTTATGCACATACCAGAGTTGTAGATGGCCCCCAGGTTATGTGTGTAACAGAGAGTTGTTTATGACCCCCAGGTTATGTACGTACCAGAGAGTTGTAGATGGCCCCCAGGTTATGACAGGCTCTACTGAAGGCTTTCTCCTGTTGGTTATTCTCAGTCACCTCTACAAACATCTGTAGGTAATGGATGCACTCTTCAATCCTTCCCTGTCTGAATACACAATGTTCATGTCACTAAAATATTAGACTAAGGGACGGTATCCAACCAGCGTTTGCTGTTGAGACGTTTTAAACGATGGAAAAAAACGCTCAGCTACTACACCCATCGTTTGCACCATCGTTTTTTTTGTGTAGCAAACGATCAAAAAACCATCACCGGAGACGGCCGAAGGTACCGCTGTCGTTCGGAAGAAAACGTCGTCGTTTGGAAGACACTGACAAAAGACGATCGCACGTGTTAAGCTGCGCATAAATACACACTGGGTGAACAGGCCGTGCCTTAGCTCTCAACTGCTCACATGTGTAACAAAATATAGCGCTATCAGCGAATGTGAAAACGGGTTTAACACAGGGGAAATAAATTACACTTTAATCGCCTTCCGCGTTTGTTTTAAAGGTTTGATTACGAGAAGTCGCTGTTTGTGTGCAAAAATTTTCTATGAAAATGACAACCATCTAGCTGTGATAATGGAAGTGTCACGTACGCAAATAAAACTGAATGGTTTAATAACACCCTCCCCATGTATGCACGGTGTAAAAAATTTCTTTGAATAGGCCGGAAAAGGTAATCAACAGATAACTCTGCCGATCCGTTTTTCACGGCCTCAAGCGACACAGCCGTTGTTGTTGTTTTTGCGTCTGTAAAGCGGGACTACTTTCGAGCCGATCGTTTGCCAGGAGACTTTCAATCGTTTGCTAGAAAACGTCTGCACCTTTGTTCGAGGTGTGAAAAGACGACCGGCACCCTTACCGTAGGTTGCCGGAGATTTCCGGCGATCGTCTTTATCTGACCGGCGTTTTTTAAAAAAACGATCAACTCATACACCCATCGTTTGCATCGACGTTTTTTTTCATCGTTTAAAACGTCTAGCAAACGAACGTTGGATGGATACGGTCCCTAAGTAATCTTCTGCTTCCCAGTTTCTTCTCAGTGAATTTCTCAGCAATAATTTGGACAAAAATTAATATTTCATGTCACAAATAGCACATGTGTACCAAGTCTCATAATCATACAATGAAACCTGACGAATTCAGTAAAATTCTCAGTACATTTTTGTCTAACGAAAAAACTCATAAATTGACAAATTACCTAGTTCAAAACCTCATAATTTGGACACAAATTAATATTTTATCTCATAAATACCACAGGCAAATCTTCTAATCATGAGAAACATGTGTATTAAGTTTCATAATCATCCTTGACAGCTGACAACTGCAGCAAACTTTCTATGTACAGGTGTATATGTACATGTACATGTAGAAGGCCTACAATTTTGCTAAACAAAAAACTCACATCTGCCATAATTTGGACAAAAAATAATATTTCATCTCATAAATAGCACATGTACATCCTCTAATCACAAGAAACATGTGTACCAAGTTTCATAATCATCCAATGACAGCTGACAACTGCACTATGTAGAAGACCTACAATTTTGTTAAACAAAAAACTATCATCTGCCATAATTTGGACAAAAAATAATATCTCAACTCCTAAATAGCACATGTACATCCTCTAATCATAAGAAACAAGTGTAGCAAGTTTCATAATCATCCCGTGACAGCTGACAAATGCAGCAAACTTTCTATGTACATATGCACTTCAGCTAAACGAAAAACTATCATATACATGTAGATTTTAACATTGGGGCACCCATAGAATCCCCTAGGATAGTGCCATGACTGACCCCCCTGGTGGAATACGCACCTCCCATATTTTTTTAGTTTTTTTTTCTGAATTTTTCTTGATTATTTTTTAGAATTTGCTAAACCAAAAACCTGATCATCTCCAGGGAGGGGACGACGACACGGATGATGACATCCTCTTTCCTCCTCTCAAAATATCTCGCCTTACGAGTGAGATAAAAATGTCAATAGTAGTGTCACACTGCATGTGCCACAATGCTAACATCACCTCCACTCAACTTACGCTCATACTATTCAGCTTGTATCACTGACGTCCCTGTTCCCCCCCGTTGATTCACATCGCCTCTTGGCCGTAAGGGGGTCCTTTATCTGGTTACCCAATCGCCGTGCCATAATAGCTCGGAGATAACCAGATTCCTCATACTAACCACGATTGGCTAACTACCTCACGTGATCAAAATTATGTCATACCTTCATGATAGTCAGATCACGACTCTCACGTAATGTGGAAGCCATGCCAGTATTTTGACAGCGACACGCCCCCTTACCGCATCTCTCAAAGGAACTTTTCCCCGTCTTTATTAACAGTCAACATTCAATTCAAAATCTGAAGCAATTGAACCGCGTTTTTACGTTACCATTCTAGGCAACTTGATCTCCTTATATACTCATGACGATAAAACATGGTCTTATCAGTGGAATATTAACACAGCTCAAATGTATGCCCTCCTTCCGCTTTAATCTGACACTGCCCCGCCATTGTTCTGTTCTGTATTGGTCTGTGGAGGCCTAATTTGGATAATTATAAAAATTCTGTTTCAGTCACTTTTTTCGGCATGCCTCGCATAATACATATTCCAAGTATCGACCAACAAGTAATAATACAATGTTTGATGCAAGATGGTCACCAGGGTTTTCGCCAAATCCAAAAATGTAACCTGGTTATGAGACCTACATTCCTTGGGAGTATATTGTGGTGAAATTATGAAGCGATCGTGAACTTTGCACCCAATTCACTCTTTTGGGGGCAATTTCATACTTCAGGACCTATGTGGTCTGCTTTGGAATGTAGAATAACAATTTTATAGCCATTTTCCCGGTCCAAATCGGTTATGGACTAAGATCCAGCCTGGACAAAAAAATATATCCCATTCACTTAGGTTTGATGAACAAAGGGCCATAAATCTTGAAAATAAACGCGAAAAGCGGAAAAACTTCACGCTGCACAACTACAGGGCACTGACCACATACCCTGCAAATTTCATAATTGTCCATACAATATTAACCAAGATCCAGCCTGGACAAGTTCCAATTCACGGATATTTCAGGAACAAAGGGCCATAACTCTTGAAAATATAAGCAAAATGGGGAGAAACTTTACGCTGCACAACTGTGGGGCACTGGCCACATACCATGCAAATTTCATACTTGTCCATACAATATTAACCAAGATCCAGCCCCGACAAGTCCCATTCACAGAGATTTCAGAAAAAGGGCCATAACTCTTGAAAATTATACCAAAACTCGGAAAAAAAACTACGAGGGAACTGGCCACATTCCATGCAAGTTTCAATCCTGTCCATCAAATATTAACCGAGATATCGCGCGGACAAGAAATTCGGACGGACGGATGGACAGACAGACAAAGCGATCGCTATATGCCCCCCTCTAATTAGAGGGGGGCATAACATTTACAGGGATTTATTTGTTAATTATTTGAAGGTATCAGTGAACAAATGTTTGCAATCAGTTGACGAACCTTACTAAACAATGGAGGAAGTTATCCAAAAATCTGTTCACTCTTAACTCAGAAATTAACGTAATTAGAGCTGTTTCGCCGCCTGTTTATTGTTAGTTTTGCCGTTTACGACATATGAACGTTTGAAAAGGGAGACAACTCATATTGTTTCACTAGTTTCTAGCGTTTTTCCACACAGTTATCACCTATTAGATGGCATATACGCTGGGTAATTTATTACTGTTACCGAGAGACTAATTCTTGGCAGCTTAGCACCGTCATTTCATGGAAACATTTAATGGTGACTGGCCGAAAGACCTCTCACCCACTGAGAGAAAAGGTGTCGGATGCCCGGATGTTGGTTGCCGAGATAAACAAAGCGGACAAGACTCTTCCGTAAGAGTGATATTCATTGGTCATTGGTGGTTGACCTGTGCAGAGCGCCCCCTTACTGCCAAGAGGCGCGAAATATGTGATGTGAATCAGCGGGGGGAACAAGGAGAGTAGGGACGTCAGTGATACACGCTGTTTATCAGCGTACACTCAACTCAGAAGTCATTCTCCATGAACTCCTAACATAATTTTACCTCAACTCTGACATATCTAATGGTGGCACCCTACAGTGGATTAACACGAATTGCAAAAGTCATCTAATGGTTTATTTCCATAAACATGTCAATTCACAGAGCATTATTCATCAATGACATAATGCAGAGGGAAGCACATGTTCAGATGAGTTTGCTACAATAAGGCAATCACCGAGGTTTTTGTCACAATAAGGGAGGTAACTCTACTTACTGCTTGAATGCTCTGGCTATGGCATCACATGCTCTGCCCACCCCTTCTGTGTCGTTTGAAGCTTTACATACTTCAAAAAATATATTCAAATGCTGAAAGGTAATCAGAAAAGATTTACTTCAAATCAACTTCATATCCCATCAGATAAAGGGGGAAAACAGTTCTGCACAAACATGTGCTTTACTTTTTTGTCCATTTAGAACAAGTCTTTTCCAATTTTAACTGCAGATTTGAAAACAAAGTTGATGAAACGTCGCATGCCTCAAAATCCTGCCCTCCAATCAGTGCCAAAATGTTGCTGGTCATTCACTGAGATGTCAAGATTCGCCAACATTTTGATATATCAACATTTTGAGGTTTTGAAGAATAAGTTTTTATTTCTTTTTTAGCCAGACTATGACGAGAGTGCAAACCGAGATAATTGATCACATGGTGGATAATTGAACATGAAGTAGCAGTAACACAGCATCAAGAGTACTGACCCATGAATAAATCCAAACATTTTTGTCATTATTGGTGTTGTTAACGATGTGATAATAACTGGAGGTTTGGCAATAAGCTATCTATTAATGCTGACCTTTACTGATAATGCCTCTTGCAAATACC
This sequence comes from Hanleya hanleyi, assembly GCA_036873755.1. Taxonomy (NCBI): domain Eukaryota; kingdom Metazoa; phylum Mollusca; class Polyplacophora; order Lepidopleurida; family Hanleyidae; genus Hanleya; species Hanleya hanleyi. The sequence continues at coordinate 100,208 of JAVTVY010037103.1, forward strand.
TATTCAATTCTGGGATATTAAGATCTTCCAATGTTGTTTTATTTGGCAGCTTTTTTGAAGCCAATTGAAGTCCAATTTTCTGATCTTTCAATATTGCCAACTAGAACATAAGCTAAGTGACTAACCTTGACATGACTTCACATGGCCAATGACTTCCAATTCATGACTCAAGTGTTTGATCTCAGGATGTTGCTAATGCTATTGCTAAACATGGTAATGCCCACTGTAAAAGATTACATTCACTTTCCTTGTCCCTCATATCCCTTCCTTACAAATTCTTTAAACTAGGACTTCAGTATGCCTGCTACTTTATAATATCCCAATCTCCACAGAATATCAATTCTCACCTGTAAAGCTGTGGCTCCATCTCCAATTTTTTCATAAGCTAAGCCAAGACGATAGGCTGTTTCACCTGCAAGCTTCCGTTCACCGCCTTGAAGAAATATTTGTCAAATTAAGTCATCGCAAATATAAGTAGTAAAATTTGGGAAACTGTGGGATGGTGCATGCTGGAGGCCTGCATTGTAGTTGCCTGATGGAAAGGTCACTCTTCATAAATCTCTATCTTCACACTCCATCCATATATCTAGCTATCAAGGGTCTAATGAGGTCAAGTTTTTGATCCAGTAACCCCAAGTGACTGACTGAAGAATTGCATAAGACATTTTAAACAGCTGAGAAGTTGGTTAAATTCTGATTCAGTAGATTCACATCAATGTATACAAGTTTGGGGTCACTGATCATGATTTCAGAGTGGATTCTTTAGCAACATTCATGAAAGGGAATTGGTAAAATGCCTTTAACTTGATAAGAATATGAAGTGGTCAGTGTTGTGGTTGAATATTGAAGTCTTTCATTATGAAAAAGCTAAATTACAGAGAATTAGATGTACCTAAGAATAAATCATTACATGTCAAATTGGTTAGATAACCTCAGTGGTAAGAGAAAGACACTCACTTTCTTTTGCCATAGAATATGCTTTCTGAAAATAGGCCAGCGACTGTTCTGACTCTTCCTTCTCTAGCACATTGCCAATAGTGGTATAGATCCGGGACATATGTACACAGGCATCCGTGAACAGAGGCAGACCATCACTCCGTATCCAGTCCTTGTTTTCTGAGGTCAGTTTCCAAAAAGCTTCAAAGTTCTCCACTGCATCAAAATAGTCACCTGAAAAAACAGTTCACAAATTTATCTACAAATAGTTCAGGGCTGTTCCACGAGGGGAGGAACTTTTTTTTGCCCCAACCACCAATTATGTAATTTAATATAATTTTACCCCACCCATATTATTGAATAGGATATGTAACCAACCACCACCAGATTTAGATATACAGTGTACTTTCAACCTAACAACCCATGTAAATAAAAAAAAATATATATGTATTTTCTGGATGGGGAGGTTTAGTCCATACACATAGGGTTTGGTATGGCCTGAATGCCACCCTTCATTTTAGCGTACTTGGTTAAGTTTTTCATCACTCCCTAGGCAGTCTGACCCTACGATAGGTCACGTGAGAACTACAGTACCATTGTTTTCATTATCTCAAAACTTGAGTATTGGCCAAGAATAACAATGTGACTAGTAGCATTTGGTATTTGCCTGATTCAGACATTTTCTTCTGCATATGCAGAACCAGCCATAGGACTGAAAATCACTACCAAAGGTAATTTCTGGTAAACATCTTCCTGACTGCACAATTTTTATTGCAATCCATCAAAAACACTTCATTAACAAAAGGTTTTTGGTGAAAGAACTCGCTTTCAAGAGTTCGTTTACAACTTTTACAACCACAACCATAATTGTTTTTCTTTTCCAACCACCACAACCCACATAACTCAGTTTATACAACAGGTAAGCACCCATGTAATTATATAACTCTTTTACCCCACGACCCATACGTAAAAATATATAAAGTACCTCTACTTATTTCTGGAACAGCCCTCAAACAAATCAAACAGATTTAATAGTATTTTCGTTATTATGGGATTACACTGTGTTAGTATAGCACAGGTTCTTACGCCACTGTTGGGTTAGGCAAATAATAATAACACCTAGCTGTGAAAATCCCAATGTCCCATTTTCCTTGCTGTCAAAAGTTCTGGTGCCAAGTGTGGTCAGTTTAGACTGGATTCACTGTACAATTTATTAGAATGCAATAGGATCAGCTTGTACAGGTAGTAAACTTTGAAGTGTAAAGAGTTGTGAAAATTGTCACCATTTTCTTCCTGAGCCAAGCCCACATTACAGTAACCCTCGGCCAGCATTCTGCCCCCGCCCTCTGTGATACGTCTACTGACATCTAGACAAGAGGTAAAGAAATGGTCCACTAGCCACTTGTCACTCGTTGTTTGAAAGTACTGCGCCAGCTCAAACCTCGAGCTATACACAGAAGCATAGTCCTCTGAAAGTTGAAAAAGAAATACATTAGTTTGCAATCCACAAACAGTGGTTGAAATATATGAAACAGTCCCATAGGCTAAGCAACCAGGGCAGGACAATTAGACTGAATCAGTTGGGGAAAAGTATGTCTTCTTGCTTGTGAGGCTGCATCAAAATTGGCCATTTTCCTAATTTTTACACAGCCATGGTTAGAGGTGATTTTATGTGAAAACGAGTTCTGTTCATTTGTTTGTCTGTCTATTGAGAGGAGAGGCTGGACGTAAGCAGTTAATTTCAATAATAAAAATTCAGTTTTGAGATTTTAACATTTTTTGGTTCTCTGAACCTATAATTTTCACTCAGCTTTATTGTTTTTGTCAAATAACAACTTTAAAGTAGAAATTTTAATTCTATTTTGACATGATTTGTGTTTAATAAAATATATTTATTAATCTTTGAATGGCTTTTTCTCAAAACATGTTGTCGCGGTGATTCATCGTCTGGGTAAAAACTATTATCGATTAATATTTCACTAATCTTGATGAAATTTTAAATGGATTTTCTTTACACAATTATCTACTTTTCGAAGTCTTAAGGAGCTTGTGGATCAATAAGAATATGACGGTGTTCAATAAAATGATTAATGTTGATGTGTTTTAACACAGTGGGGTGTAAAAATGAGATCATTGTATGCCCCTTCAATGTGTAGGCGGAAATAAACAAGTTTTATTAAATAAAATACACTTACTTGGTCAAACGATTTTTACTCAGCAACGCTTATGTAAAAAACCGAGATCTGTCTCTAGAGTTCTATTTATCCAAGCAGCCTGAAACTTTTCATGAAACCATCTTTCCTTCAGATCTACTTCTGTACACAATTTCATGATCATAGGGGGTTCGACTATGGTGAGATGAAATCACACTTTTAAGACCTCATCTCCCCTTAAGTTTTGTTGTCTGTGCAGTATCTCCAGTTCCTTTGGTACACAACTTTCATGTATACTTTGTGTATACCGTACCCCTGGGGCAAATTTTGAGGGCAAAATGCTAAAAGTCTAGGTCACATATCTAGAATATGGATTATCACCAAACTTGTGAGTTTGGTAGTGATACCCCAAACTTAGAGAAGTGAGTGAGTATGATTTTATGTCACTTTCGATAATATTTCAGTCATATCACAATGTTTGAGTAATATTTGTTTTCACACCCGAGACCCCACAGGTGATTCGTTTTCACACTCGGGAAACCCACGAGTTTTCCAGTTAGTCACCTCCAAACTTGAGGGAAAGAAAACATGTTGACTTTGAGGTCAGGTGAAGGCAAGGTTCACTGAAGTCTCAAACAGGACGCGCATCAAATTTATGCATATATTTGCAAGTCCATACCAAAATTCAAATGTGAGTTCGCAAATAAATCTCGCCAAATGTGATGGGCTATCATGAAATGCTCCTGAAACCTTGAATATTTACCCAAGTGGTTATATCTAAATCTATATTGTACTTAAATTGAACTTGTCCAATTATCCTGAAATAAATGAGACTATGACAGACCATGTCATTAGGCCTATGCTTAACAACAACACAAGAATTTTATCAACATCAGTTATTATATAGACCCTACAATGCACCACAGTATCCCAGACATACAAGGATCAAATGGTAGAGTCAGCAGTCACTGACCTGATACCGGACATGACATTTTATAGCAACAATTTCAGTGACTTGACCTAGAAAATCGAACCTCGTCTTGATGTTGTTGCCCTCTGGACTTTAGTGGGGCAGGGCTGACAGTTGGATATCCCTATTTACTGAGGGTGAACTACATGTGGACAAAATTGCTTCGTGTGATTTATTAAGACCATGTATTTCACTGCGTTGTCTCTTTTCGTCCGGCCATTTTAACCGGACGTATGCCCCAGTAATCAGGAAATTGCTATCGGACAAGCCGAAAAGTGTCCAATCACAGAGAGTGAATGCCATAGTTCCTGCCTATCATGCCATGGCCGTGTCGATATAACATACCAGCCAATGAGATACACGTACACATTCACTCAAATATGTGTCTGTGATGCATTGTAGGGAATATATAATAATGGACGTTGCCACAATTCCAGTGTTGTGGTTGAGGTAATGATATAACATCAAGCCTGCCACCCATCAGAAAGATTATTGAGTGACCACTACAAGAGAGAACTGACCTGAGAGTTCTAACCACCAGGGCAAAGTTTCTGTCTAAGGGTTGACAGGTACAGACAATTATAGCCCTCGCATGACAGGATGATCAGATTCTCCTACCAAGGAGTGACTGAAAACAATTGACTACTTCAGTGTTACCTTTTCTGTCAGCAGATTCGGCCATAGTAAGATGAAGTTTGAGCATGTCTAGTTTTTCCTGCTGGTCCTCCAGCTGTGGTAATGTCCACAGTATAGATTCTGATCCCGCAGCATGTCTCTCTTCTTGTTGACGTCGTATCAGGGCAAACAATTCACCATATGACTTGTGAAAACCCTCCTGTAACATGTCCAGGCACAAACTGTGCTTGTATGTGTTACGGTACCTGTCAGAATTAGCGCATAATGTTATTATTTAAACAAAAATGACTGAATGATCAGAAATAATGATAGAAGAGTTGCTGGTCATAATTAGTAATTACGAGCAGATAAAAATAATCTACTCCAATTGCAATAGTTAATACGAAGCTGCGCATCTGAAAACCCCTCGGCTCTGGGCGCCAGTCATTCATAATGTATTCAATTTGAACCAAGACTTCAGGAACACCAAGCAGTCAGGTGACAAATATACAGATTATGAAAAATTTTGAAATTAGAAATGGCCTCTAAGGTTTCCGTCAAATCAGAGAAACCGGTATTCATTACATAAGTCTCTTGATGCATGGACGATGTATACCAAATTTTACATCGAGCATTTGAAAGTTATCGGAGATAGAGATCATTAATGATTTTGCATAAATTAAAGATGGCCACGCATGCATCCTTCCCACCACTCAGGGGAACTGATGTGGTTATTCATTGCAAGTCTCTTGATACATGGATGCTGTATACAAGTTTCATATAGAACACTGAAATGGTAACAAAGATATACATCATTAAAGATTTTGCATAAATTAAAGATGGCCACCAAGGTTTCGCCCAATCAGAAAAACCAGAACTGTCATTTATCGTAAGTCTATTGATGCATCGATGATGTGTACCAAATTTTACATCGAGCACTTGAACGATATCAGAAATAGAGATCGTTAATGATTTCGCAAAAATTAAAGATGGCTGCCCATCCTTCCCACCACTCAGAGGAACTGATGTGGTTATTCATTGCAAGTCCCTTGATACATCGATGCTGTATACCAAGTTTCATATAGAAAACTGAAATGGTTTCAAAGACATACATCATTAAAGATTTTGCATAAATTAAAGATGGCCACCAAGGTTTCCACCGAATCAGGGAAACTGGTTTGGTCATTCCTTTGAAGTTTCTTGATGCATCGATGATCTATACCAAGTTTCACAATCAACAGTGAAATGGTACCTGAGATACACAAGATTAATGGTTTTGCATAAATTAAATATGGCCACCAAAGTGTCCAACCAATCGGGTCCAGATTCAATAGGGTTCTGGGTCATGAGCATATGGATGTGCAGTGCAAGTTTGGTGTGCCTAGGGTAAGTCGTTCTAAAGATATCTTGGTAACGATAAAGCTGTGATGGTTTCGCATGAATTAAAGATGGCCGCCAAAGCTTTCAACCAATCAGGTCCAGATTCAATAGGGTTCTGGGTGACGAGCATATGGATGTGCACTGCAAGATTGATGTGCCTAGGGTAGGTCGTTCTAAAGATATCTTGGTAACAAGAAAGGAGTGACGGACAGACGGACGGACGTACATGACGACGACAATACCCTTCGGCCAAATTTTGGCCGAGGGGTAAAAACTTCATCAATTATGAAGTTACCATACAGAGACCTGCATCAAGATTATTCAGTTAACAGAAATAACACAAATGTAATGAATTCATTCCTCGACAGTCGAGATCTCATGTCGAGAGCCTAAACTATGTTGAATATGCCAGTTATAGGTCACATGACTGTAACATGACCGCGTACATGTTGAAATACAATACAGACGGTCGCCATCTTGGACATATAAACATGTTGACTTACAAATATTACAACAAACATATACAGAAACAACACTTACATCGAGGTTTGTGCCTTGTTCAGTAGAGGTTGTTGAGCTCTTAATCTGTTTCTTTTTGCTTCTACTTCTCTGTCTTTTTTCCCCTGTACTTTTAAAGGTTTCAAAATTTGTCTGTTGTTGGAGGACTTTGAAGGTGGGGTGGGGACATTGTATCTTTGCAGATTGGATGCCTGGGTCATACCAGTCATCCCTGTCATCCCAGCCATTCCTGCTCCGGGGATTGGCGGCAAGGTCGCCGCCATCGTCACTGCTTGATCTATAAAAAGATAGTGCCACGGCACTGTAGCGCTCATCTGGCTATAACTGGAGAAAGTGGCTTCGAGAAATTTTTACTGAAGAACTGCAATAGATGAGTTTCTAACTTGCGTTGTCTCCCCTGAACAAAATGACAACATAGTCGATTTCACAGGAGGTCAAGCTGTAAATTCATGATTGTAATTGGAGGTTATGGAATAAAGGCAATTATACCAAAATATAATGTGTGATTGTCAGTAAGCTGTATAAGCAATAACCAGAACCAATTTTTATTATGTGATTGTAGTCGTTCGTCTGTCTGTCCACTTCGTGTCCGGACAGTACATGGGACAGTTTTAACCTGCGATTCCAATATTTTGTGGGTATATGCACCAGGGGGAGACATGTCGAGTACGAAATATGTGCGACTGGGTTGTTACGATGGCAATGAGATGTAACAGGACATTTTTCCAATGAAAGTAATCTCTGGTGAGGTATGGCCTAACCAAGACATACCCCCATCTGTCTGCGAAGATGTAAAAGATAGTGCCACGGCACTGTAGGTCATCTGTCTGTAACTGGAAAAAGTAGCTGTGAGAAATTTTTACTAAAGAACTGCAATAGATGAGTTTCTAACTTGTGTTGTCCACCCTGAACACTATAAAATGATCCATGCAGTTATTTCCTGAGATTTTATGATAAAGTTTCATGGGAAATTCAAGATGCGGCAATATTGGATTTTCGAAATGAACCAAAAAAAGGTATCTTGCACAACTGGATCACAAGGGAACCTGTGTATCAACATCCATGCAGTAATATCCTAAGAATTCACGATAACAAAATTTCATGGGGAAATCCAAGATGGCCACCTGGTGGCCATATTCGATTTTTCAATCAGACCATATATGGTATCCTGCACAGCTAGACCCCAAGGGCAACCTCTGTACCAAATTTGAGAAAGATCCATGCAGTAGTTCTGAGAAATCACGATAACAATGTTTCATCTGGAAATCCAAGATGGCCGTCTGGTGGCCATATTGGATTTTTCAATCAGACTACAAATTGTATCTTGCGCAACTAGACCCCGAGGGGAACCTCTAGATCTGTACCAAATTTGAGAACGATCCATGCAGTAGTTCCTGAGAAATCGCGATAATGTTTCATCTGGAAATCCAAGATGGCCACCTGGTGGTCATATTGGATTTTTCAATCAGACCGCAAATTGTATCTTGCGCAACTAGACCCCAAGGGGAACCTGCGTATCAAATTTGAGAAAGATCCATGCGGCTCTTCCTGATAAATCACGATAACGAAGTTTCATAGGGAAATCCAAGATGGCCGCCTGGTGGCCATATTGGATGTTCGAATCAGAGCAGAAAAGGTATCTTGCACAACTAGACCCCCAAGAGGAACCTGTGTACCAAATTTGAGAAAGATCCATGCAGTAGTTAACGAAAAATAATGATGACAAGACTTCACTGGCAAATTCAAGATGGCCGCCTTGTGGCCATATTGGATTTTTCAATCAGACCACAAATTGTATCTTGCACAACTAGACCCCAAGGGGAACCTGTGTACCAAATTTGAGAAAGACCCATGCAGTACTTCCTGAGAAATTGAGATAACAATGTTTCATCTCGAAATCCAAGATGGCCGCCTGGTGGCCATATTGGATTTCTGAATCAGACCACAAAAGTATCTTGCACAACTAGACACTAAGGGGAACCTGTGTATCGAATTTGAGAAAGATCCATGCAGTACTTCCTCATAAATCACGATAACGAAGTTTCATAGGGAAATCCAAGATGGCTGCCTGGTGGCCATATTGGATGTTCGAATCAGAGCAGAAAAGGTATCTTGCACAACTAGACCCCAAGGGGAACCTGTGTGCCAAATTTGAGGAAGATCCACAAAGTAGTTCCTGAGAAATTGCAATAACAATGTTTCATGGGGAAATCCAAGATGGCCACCTGGTGGCCATATTGGATTTGTGAATCAGACCACAACAGGTATCTTGCACAACTAGACCAAAAGGGGAACCTGTGTACCAAATTTGAGAAAGATCTATGCAGTAGTTCCTGAGAAATCGCGATAACAATGTTTCAATGGCAAATTCAAGATGGCCGCCATGGCGGCCATATTTAAAATCGTATCGACACGGCATGAACAAATTCTGGTGTACTCATTGGGGGGAACATGCATGCCAAGTTTCAGCTTAATCGGCCAAGCGGTTTCAGAGAAGAAGATGTTTACGGACGACGCACGACGGACGACGCACGACGGACAGTCAGGCCATGACATAAGCCCATCGGGCCTTCGGCCCAGATGAGCTAACAACACAATAAATTCATGAATACAAACAATTCATCATCACTGCGGCACTGCTCATTCCTGAATCTCAATTCCAGTGTATGTCACCAAGGCTCCATCAGAAACTAGATTGCTTCAGTCTAAAATTGGATACAGTCTCTGATAAAGACAGGTTTAATATAAAGATAAGATCATACAGAATCAAATTATTTTTGTTTGTTTGTGATTAAACGGCTTATTAAAATATGAGCCATCCAGTATTTTCCTAACAACTGGTGAATGGTTTGGGGCCGGCGCCTTGTTTGCAGGTATGGCAGGCAGTATAGAAAAAGGCCCCACCGGAGCTATTATACAAACTGCATTCTGGTTTTGGAAAGCTAATGATTTCACTTTCATTACCTCTTCGGGTTAGTTCAACAAGGACATGAAGGAGGAAGAGAATTTGGCTTAATCACATTTCATAGTTTGCAACATATTACCTGGTATACTTGAAATCCTCATAACATTTCAGCGTTTTATTAGAGATCTATTAAAAACTATCTGCAAAGTTGTGAATTCAAACTTTATCCCATGTTAAATATATACAGCTGTGCTTCGGGTCATCTTGGTATTATGGCTGTTTTTGAGGCTTTTTGAGCTTTTTCAAACAAATAGATAATATTTTGAACTGAAACTCTAGTAGAGAAATCTGCTACTCATGCAGGAAGCAGTTTTTGGTGTGCTTTTCATGTTCAACATGTCCAATGGCAATGCTGATTTAGGTCGCTCCTGTGTCCCAGATGAAAACCCCACATTTCAAGGTGGCCAAGAGTGAGCAACACTTCTATTATGGCCATTTTGCGAAATAGATCCATTTTGCAGGGAAACTGTGAAACCTTTTTATCTAAATTGACCTTGTGTATATTATTCAGACATTACCTAGTCCACTGACCAAATTTCTGACAGTTTTGAGAAGTTTTTGGCAGAGAAAAAGTGGTCTACTTTAGGAACCTCAACAGCGTCTTCGAGTAATGGTAAATACATGCATTTGTATTGTAGTGGTAGAGAGTGGCATTTGTTTCAGAGTCCCTTGTTTCAGGATAATGATTCAAATCAACAATGAGACATGATAGAAATCTAGAGGAGAATTGCTGTGATTAATTGGTGGTTTAGGCATCTTTCTATTATTCCCAGGACTTGAATTTCATTTTATTAGGAAAAATTTATCCGACAAGGCTGGAATTTAGAAATAAATGGCGTAATGGCGGGTTTTTGTGGATACATCGCCTATATAGGAAGTGTATCCACATTTTCGCGAGACGTAAAATCAGCTATTTTTTCAAAAATGTGGATACACCTTCTATATAACTTATAAGTGATGTATCCTACATCTTATTAGCAATGTAAACAAATAAATACTTGATTCTAACTTTTAAAACCTAAATTTGAGAAATGTTTAGGTTGAATATTTTGACCGGGTGAAGTGCTGTCACAACTTTTTTTGTTCAAATTCTCGCCTGACTTTCCAGGGCTAAATCCAAATCAGAAATACTTGCATGTGTGGCATGAATTCTTCTGAACTCGGTTAATTATAAATTTAGAGAGTACATAGTTTTTTTTCTCATCGTATTAATGGGAAAGAGATGCTATATGTCCCAAGAAACTTCAAACAATCGGAAGTCCAAATTTTACAATTCAACTGCAGATGGAGAGTAAGAAAAAGTTTGATTGGCCGAAATCTGTGTAATAGCCCCACCCAGCTATTATTCAACCAATCAGAAAATTGGACTCTACAAGTCTCCAACATGGCTGACAAAAGTAACATCTTATTGATCAGAAAAAGTGGTCAGCTCCGGGAAACAACTGACATTAAGGTTTTCAGGAGGTTAATAAAAACGTGGACGGGTGATGCATGCAAATGCCACTTCTGCAAAATCTAAGTTTTATTATGCTACTGGGTTTTTTGCCCTTTTGCTTTTACCTTCATCGTTATTTTTAATTTATTTTTACTGTTATTTAACCTCAGATATATTAGCTCGGTAGAGCTAGCGTTGCAAATATTGTAATTCTGAGTATAAATAAAGTTTGTATTGTATTGTATTGTATCTCTTTCCCGTCCATCTCAACTTCCACTCATAAACTCAGTCGAACAATACAGGGCTTGTGTTTTGAGGCGAGTGATTGTATCCTTTAACCTTAATCACTCGCCTCAAAACACAAGCCCTGCAATACGATTATTTGAATGATAAGTTTCTAGTAGTTCAGTCTAACAGATCATAAGTACCTCCTGCTGTTTAACTGCCAACAGATCGACGCCGAAAACTCGTTTAAGTTAGTTTTTTAGCTTCGTCTCGAGGAATCCGAAGTCCCAAGAACTTTTCATAATCGTACAGCTTTTATATCGATGAATTATAAAATATAACAGTCATTACAATGTTAATAAAATGTGAATACATCGCCATTATAGTGTGTGTATCCACATTTTTGGAAAACCAAGTTTTTGATGATTTTTAAAATATGGATACACATGCTGTGTTTGTATCCACAAAAACCCGCCAAATTACTGTTACGCCAAAAAATTTATCTGTAGTTATCTCTTCAAACCAGTAAAATTTTGTTCATTTCCGTGAACGTCATGCATGCAAAGGAAACGAAACGGCCATAATGGAAGATGACCATAATAGCTGCAAGCTGACTGACCCGTTTCTGCTCACCGAGCCAGCAGAAGTGTCATAGCCTGCCCTTAGCCGGAATTCCGATCTGGCTTATTGACCGTACCGTGTCATCCCCTTTAGATCAGCACAGAAAATAAAGGTATAATTAACTTCTCTTACGATTCACTGCTGTAATTATCGGATTTCCCCAACCAATGATGATGTTGATCCGTGATTGCTGTTGTTGTTGTTGTTGTTCCACTTGTTGGAAATGAAATTATTCTTGGAAGATATCACAGCAGCCTATGATATCCTGCCTATGGAAGGATTGCAGCGGCAGAACTCATTCGGAGAACTGGGGAAATTGGGAAATTGACAACACAAAACCGTACAAAAAGACACTCACCAAGGGAAATTAAAGTAGATAAATAACCAAAATAGTGTATGAAATATGGCGGCGGTTTAATAACGGTTCCCATAGAAACTTATAGGACCGCAGCACAAATGAAACGTTGAAATTATTGGTTTCGAACAGGTTAAATTTCTGATAAAAATCTAGCGGAAAATTGTGTCTAATTGAAAGTTAAAATATTTACATTTTATTTTATATTTTTCGGAGACCTTTTATACGGAGCCGTCAATATTGAAAGTTCATTTGTAATATGGGGTTCCGACTCTTGGTGCGGAGCTAGAAAGGGGAGGTAATACTGGTGAGTTAGACTTTTAGGTACACATGCTGTTCACTTTCGCTTTGCTTTGACTAGCTGTTGACAGGCTTTTTTTTGTCATTTTGACGAATCCACGACATTTTGGCAATAACTTTTTTCCACATCTGCAGTTACTACCTGTCATTCGATTTGAGGGAACGGGTTTTTCGTCAATACAGTAGTTTTGTGGGTTCCGGATCACGGGGAGTTGCGGATCACTTTCCCAATAAACGCCTCATATTTCTTGCAATGAAGCATCTGCGTAAATCTTTTTTAGGTTTATTGGAACGTCTGTTTCTGTGGACTCAAATAAATGTCAAACAACCTACCTGCGTTTTTTGTTTCTCGGTGAATTGGGCATGGTAATGCCCTCTGTACTACACAATGACAAATTGATGTGTGATTTCTTCAGTGTTAAATATACGAGAAATAAGGTGGGTTTAAGTGGTAATTTCGGTATTTATTTCAGTGATAGAATCATATTAATGGTCAAACAAAATATATAAAGATTTGCTATAAATCTTAACTCACCAGCATTGTAAAATAATTCCACAATAGAGTTGTCAATTAAGGATCAACGATACACGTGCCGTTTATTCCGTGTGATTACGTACCCGAAAATTATTACATTGAAAACTTAGCACACGGACAAATGTCCGATGGCAAAGTTACTGTTTTAGAATAATTTTAAGTTACAGAAAAGGATAGACTTACCCACCCCCCCCCCCCCCCCCCACCATCACCGATACCATCACACCACCAAAGATTTCAAAATTTTCATCATTTGTGTTCAGTGTTAAAATTGAGAACAAATATCAATGGAGTGGGGCAAATGTCCATTTAGAGAATTTATATATTGTAATCCTGGAGCTGCCAGTCAAATTTATTCGGCTGTCAGAAACACAATGGGAGTGTGAGTGTAAAGTTCTTAGAAATTTTGAATCTGAATTCCATGCAGTATAAGAGAGGAATCCATATCAGGTCCCATGGGGTAACATTTTCTACAGGTTTCTATTGAACGTGGTCTGTTAGGTTCAATCTTAAATGAATGGTCTCGTTCGTGTACAAATAATCATGGTTCGAACTGCCGAAATGCTGCGAGAATTAATTAAATTATAGTGAAGATAATTGCCATATATGGCATGGTCAGACAGATCGGGCCGACATTGTCTAATACTATGAAGAATTTCCGCCGCAGTAATGGCAATCCAACAAAGTCCAGATATGTTATAGGCCCCTACACCGTTTTTGCCTATTTGGATATTGGTGATTAATGCTCGCTCAGGTTGATAAATAAAATTTCATTTTCAGTGGCTGTAACGACCGCTAGATGGCGTGATCCGCTACTCACCAAAGTGATTCGCAACTGCCCCCGCTGGTGCACTGAGAAAGACGGGATTTTCTTATTTATTCTCGATCTTGATTAGAGAATTTTTTACATACAATTATCGACCACAGATTTTCCTAGAAAATAAGACCAAGAATCACTCTCTCCTAACAAAACAAGCGCCAGAAGTCCAAACATAAAAAGTGATTTGGAACTCCCCTATTAACTGTATATCGGAAACATCATTTCTCAGAGCAGTGAAAAGCCTACACTAAATTATATCTCTTTGTAATTTGTGCATTTTTATTCTGAAATTTAAAGGATATCTAGTCAGAATCAAAGAAATTTCAAGTACCTTGCAAGCACAATGGTGTTGAGTGTGCAATGTTGTAACATTGGGACTGGCCTCTATGACGTCATAATTATGTCGGGAAAATTCATATTGGTGAATTTGACCCATGTTTTAGTTGGATTTTCGTGAAAACCTGTTCCCTCCAATTGTGAGACAGACAGTAACTTAAAAAGACTAATTATGATTGGGTAAAAAATTACATTACCGTACTGTACTTGTTTTGAGATACATAATGTACAGAAATATATGGAAGATATATTATAGATATTTTACCAAATTCACCATCAATCAAACAGATGTTTGTCAATGTGTAACAAATAAAATCATGCTGAGTGCTAAATCATGCTAAAATCTGAAACAAATATATAATCATACTGATCAGGGCTGTAAAAAATGTTCGTTTTACATGTAATAGGTCTAAATTATATTCTGTAAGTTACACATGTAGATTCATCTATTGACATTTTTTTATTTGTCAATTTTGACTGAATTTGACATATGGACAATCATAACAAAATTTCACATCTTGGTAACCCTATAGTCTCTCCACATCTTTAATCTTTAATTTTATCAGATTTGGGCCTGAGAAATAAAGGTGTCGAAATGTCACATGCAGAAATGCCATACCCACTGCTTTGTGGTGAAATGTTTCATGGCGAAATGTCATGAGCTGAAACGTCCTTACACCCATAATTTGCTACAGATCGCATCATGCTATAATTGTTAAGTCATCATTGATCAGTCAGTTGATATAATTGCAGAATTCATCACTCAATTGATGATATAATTGATTAAAGGAATGCTTCTATTGTGTACTTGTAAATAAAGTGTGCCCTTTTTCTGGCAAGGATGACGTCACTTGGTGCTCTGATCGTCTGAATACATTCCAATACTGTTTTAAATTGTCAATGTTATTCAATTTTAACATTTGACAGCTCATTGTGGAAGTCGTATTGAGCCAATCTGAAAATGATGCTATATAATCCTTAATATGGCATCATCAGTTCTAGCAGCCTCGTTTTCGTGTACCGGGTGTAGCAAATGTGGCAGCACTCAGATGCTCGGTGAATAAAATAATACTTTACTCTCTTCAGCTGGAAGAAATATTTGATACACTTTATTTTAAAATGAAATAGGACCCCATCCATGGGGTATCAGGGGTAAAAAGGACCAGGACCCTAAATGTGAGGTTCCTGGGTGTGAAAGAAATAGGAACTAAGCGCTGTGGTATGACTGGAATATTGTTGAAAGCGACGTTAAATCATATTCCCTCAATTTAAAGTAAAAACCTTTACAAAAGAAACGTATTTGAAATGAGTGAAGCATTCCGTTAAGTAATCACCAATCACTTGATTTATTAACCAATAAAATTAAATTGAATTAAGAATCCCTGAGTGAGGCCAGCTGTTAGATTTTCCTGGGATGCAAGTTATGCCAGAAGGATATTTAGAGGGCCTATATTATGCATGCCATGCTCCATACACGTACTTGATAAATGTCATCAATAAGCCCCATCATAATCCCAGAAGTACCGCATATTACCGCCAGGCATGAAACTGAAGACCGGTTCACTCGCGTGCATTTTTTTCAAGAGCAACTCTGCAGTCTTTGGACCTTTCATTGTAGCAATGCATCGATCGATATTTGCCTTGTTTTCTTGCTCTAATATTGTCATTTGCACTATGAAGACGCGGCATTATCGGCTCCTGTGAAAAATACATATGTGCGTGAATCTGCCCTTCAGTCTCATGAATGCCTGGCGTGCATATGCGCTAATGTGTCATACTTCTGGGATTACAAGGATGCTTATTCATTGCAGGTCAACAGAGTCCAGCATAATGTGATTCTAGTCCATTTTAATTTTATATGCCCAGCATGTATTAACGAGGTCATATATTGCGATAGAGTTCTGTCATTTTGCAAGCTCTGCAAAATCTCCAGTTCTATCTAGGTTATGGATTGATACCAAACTTTGGGTATACCTTACCAATAGAGCCAGGAAGAAGACTATTTAGTTTGAGGTCAAAAGGTCAAGGCCACTGTGGCCCAACAATAGGAAATTACTGAAAACTTGTATGTCTGTTTAGGGATCTAAATTGTGATGACAGTTGGTGTATTGTACTATATTTTGAGACGTGTGTTTGTTTGTTCTCTATGCACTCGTAAACTGCCGGATGGAATTAAGATGAAGCAGTTGCATTCAGGGTGTGCCATACATGTACCGATATATGTTTTTTACCCCTCGGGCAAATTTTGTCCGAAGGCTATTGTCATCAGCGTCGTCTGTCTGTGGACATGATATCTCAAGTAGGATTATAGCCAGGCATTGTAAATTCATACCACATATATGCAGTTGGTGAAGGGTCAGAAGCCAATTTAAAATGACTGACCTTGACCTATTTTGTCAAGGTCAGATTCTAGTAGTTGCTATATTGTTTGAAGGATTAAAGCTAGGGTCTCCAAATTCATATTACATATGCAACTGGGGATTGACTAGAAACCTATCCCAGTTGACTGACCTTGACCTATTTTTTCAAGGTCATATGCTGTTTATTATGATATAACGTGAAGAAATATAGCTAGGTTTTCCAAATTAATACTATATTTACATCTGGCGATGATCCAGAGGTGTGCCGAAGATGACCGACCTTGACCTATTTTATCAAGATCAAATTCTAGTATTTGCTATATTTATTGAAGGATTAAAGCTAGGGTCTCCAAATTCATATTACATATGCAACTGGTGATGGACTAGGAGCCTATCTCATTTGACTGACCTTGACCTATTTTGTCAAGATCATATAATGTTTATTATGATATAACATGAAGAAATATAGCTAGGCTTTCCAAATTATTACCATGTATATATCTGGCAATGGTCCAGATATGTGCTGAAGATGACTGACCTTGACTTATTTTATCCAGGTCATGTTCCATTTAGTACAATATTCCATGAAGGATTATAGTACATTGTCCAAATTTATACCACATATGCCTGGACCTGAAGTCTATTGGATATCACTGACCTTGACCTATTTTATAAAGGTCAAATTATATATGTTAAATCTAGGATCTCCGAATTCATGTTTTATATGCAATTAAGTTAGAATAGATCAGAAAATTGTTGAAGATGACTGACCTTGATCTATATTTCCAAGATCAAATTACTCGATTTAATTATTAGCTATATAAAAAGTTTATTCAAATTTGTCCCCATCAATTAAGACTTTAGCAAAAGCGAACCTGGCTCGACTTCCTATGTATTTCTAAAATGAGAGTCTACACTACAGTCAACCGTATCAGATCACATTTTTGTTAACCTACATAATGTTGTCAAAGTAGTACATTTTATGCAATGCATGATTTCTGAGTGTAGACAATAACTGATAGCCGAGGGGTATTGGAGCCCATTGGACTGTTTTTACTTTTCCTATGGAGAGAGAAAATTAAGGTTTAACATCGCGTTCAGTTGTTTTCCTATGTCATAAGTAGCCTACATCTGCGATATACCATGTAAAGCCAGTGGAGAACCTGATGTGGTATACACATATAATGCCAGGGCTGTATGTATGTATGTATGTATGCTCAGGATAACCAAGGACAAGCATCAGATCCCACATTCAGTAGCATTAGCCATTGTCCAAATTGTTTTCCAACATTGACATCTAAATATTAACATCAGATCCCACATTCAGTAGCAAGCCATTGTCCAAATTGTTTTCCAACATTGACATCTAAATATTAACATCAGATCCCACATTCAGTAGCAAGCCATTGTCCAAATTGTTTTCCAACATTGACATCTAAATATTAACATCAGATCGCACATTCAGTAGCAAGCCATTGTCCAAATTGTTTTCCAACATTGACATCTAAATATTAACATCAGATCCCACATTCAGTAGCAAGCCATTGTCCAAATTGTTTTCCAACATTGACATCTAAATATTAACATCAGATCCAACAGTCAGTAGCAAGCCATTGTCCAAATTGTTTTCCAACATTGACATCTAAATATTAATATCAGATCCAACAGTCAGTATCTAGCCATCATCCATACAGAAATCCTGTCTATTTAAAAATACATGTAGTGTGAATTTCTGTGAATAAAACATGGCATTATGGTACATAACAGTATGTACCATATAGCCTGCATAGAAAAGCTATGGAGGTATTTTAGGGCTACATCAGTAAAGTCTATCCTCAAAACCATAAACACAAACTTGCCTTATTATTCATGCCTTTTATAAAAAAAACATGTTTGGATAAATTATCTTATATGTGCATCAAATCTGTTGACCTAATTATCTGAAGGTATAAAACTCTATACTCTACCATTCATAGAACACAGGTCGATGGATTTGCCCAACTCTGGCAAAAATAATTCCCTAGACTCAGCTAAATTGTCTTGACTCATAACTTCACCCTTTTTCTTTTTTTTTCTTTTTTTTGCAGAAAAGAGTGTTTTCAACATTGTGCTCTTCGTTTGAATTTGCTTAGTGATTGCAGACAAGAAGAAGATATAATGACAACATATTGGGGTGAAATCCCTGTGGTGCCAGACACTGACTCGGGTATTGCAGCCATTGAAAGAGAACAGATGACGAAACCCCGGCCTATGGACGTGGAGGGGCCACGTCTTCACCAACCATCCAGTCGTCATAGCCCAGCTACCAATGAGTGAGTTACATTATAGTCTCTGCTGATGGTCAGTTTGTGTGATTAAACTTGCACAGTTGGAGGCTTTTATGGATATATTAATCTACTTCGAACACACAGAAAAAAACATCCTGACAGTTTTGATCACTGTTATTCAGTGGCTTGTTGCCACCAAGTACAATTACTTTGAGTACAAGATAAAAATGAGATACAAGAAACCTTGTTTGGCAAGGCTGTGATATGTAAGACCTCCCAGTGAAAAGATAATATCCTGGACAAAAGACCACAATACAACTGGCAGCAGATCCTTTGTCAATTATATTTTGTGAGTCGTACACCAAATCATTGACGTGTATTTACGGTAATTGTTTACGTAACCTGTTTTCTGTGGTACCCGTGCATTGATAAAGCTTATGTAGCTATAGCTATTTTTCTACCGTGAGCAAATAGAGAGATCGTTGAAATTGTGCTCTGTCTGGGGTCCTCTTGAGCATATGGTATTTCTGTGTATTTCAGTCCATTGCCAGCAGAAAAGTTTCAGATAGACAGTATTACCCTTCATACCATCCGTCTGATACAACACGCCAGAAAACTGAAACATCTTATCCAGACAGTGCAACAACAACAACAGGAGAATTTGGTAAGTTGAAGTTCATTCAAATCTGAGTACTGGTATGTGGAATACGATACAGATGACAGAAAGCCAGTTCCCTTGGATATGGACCTCAACCATTTTCCCATGCAGTCGCTGTGATATTGAGTGGGCTCAATAGTTGCAGCAATATATGATTGACATGTTGTTTGCTTCGTTGAAATTGATCGACGAGCAGAATAAAGTTTAGCATGTGACTATCATGTGTCCTATCATGAGTATCTCTCATCTGTATGTGTATTATACCTATGGGAAACTGTTGATGTTACATTTGGTATATTATTTACTTTGTAGAAAACTGGGGAAGCCGATATAACATACCCGGCCACACCTGCCATCCCAGAGTACAACGGGGAACCACCCAAACATACTATGTTAAAACCTGTTCCATTTATGCCAATCGAGATTGACAGGTAAACTTTGATTGATCTAATCTATTTGACTGATTGATAAACAGTTGATAGCTTATCAACACAAATTAATACCTTTCCATAAGCTGTTACAATGTTATAGTGGTACACTTATGATTGTAAATATAGACAGGAGTGGCATTGAAGGATTCCATGTGCATCAGTAATAGTGGCCCTTGTTTGGCCCGTTTGGGTGAATCAATGCAATTCCTGACTTCGAGTCCCATTCCAAACATCTCAAACAACATACATATAGATATTTTCACCATCAAAAACTGTAACTTGAAAATGTGATGATATTCATTGGTCGATTGCAGTTATATTTCTTTAGGGAGCAACTTCAAATGAGGACTACTTTTCAGTCAAAACCCATCGATTATGTATAGGGCCTACCAAGTATCGTGTTGATTGGTTCAGCAGTTCCGGAGATAAATGCCTTAAAATGTTTTCATATCAATCCAAGATGGCCACCAGGACTTTTGACCAATCAGCTTGTCCTTAGGATATGCATTACATTTCATTGGTCCTAATCACCATGTAAAGTTTTGGCTTCATCGGTAACATAAGGCAGAAGAATAATAGTTTACCAATTTTTAAATGGCTTTGGAACCCTAGCTAAAAAGTGTATTGTGCCAGCTGATTCCATTTGTGAATCTCACAATGTCTTTTTAAACAAGAACTAATGCATAATGTCGGTGAAAAATTGTTTTATTCAAAATATTACGATATGTTTAAATATATTATAAATATTTGTAGTTTTTCTCTTGAAAATTTCTTTCATTTTTCATATAAATAGCTTAATGTTTGTACATGTATAACTTCACTGCTTGTTCACCAGCAAAAGTGATTTTGTCCGAGGTCAAGCTGATCCACCCCCTGTTATTGATGAGATAGCCTGTCGTAAGCTGTTGCGTCGCTCTGTGGCTGCCATCTGTGCACATACAGGCTTTGACAGTAAGTGTTGATTCAGGGCTTATCCTTATGTTCAATATTTTTCGGCAAGCTCAGACACCCACTTACATGATTGGAATGGTCGAGTGGGTAAAATCAGAAGTACATAGTGACAAGTACACAAGCTCCATGTAGAGGTTAGCTGAAGCATTGTCCTCAGGAAGCTACTGTTTGAAATCACATGATTTACTAACGACACTGGTCGATCATGTGGTGAACTCGAATGACTCAATAAATCAAACAGCCTCTATCGGACAGCAGGAGAATGAGTTTTGTATTTGTCGTACTGGTCTGACTATTACTTCACATGTAATACTACGAAAGGATTGTTTTCCCAACTGGGAAAGACTTCTAGTAATTTGAGTACATGTATATATGTCTCAATCTCGCTGAGCAATTGGGAGTCACACTTTTACACATGTACTTCATTGACATTATAACCCACAATGCAACAGCACAATATCGCATTGCTTTGGGATTCACAGATTTATACCGATAGACGGTGCTGGCATTTTTTTCCAGAATCATGTGACTGCATATCAAAACTGTATGTAGAGTAGTCCAATGCCACACGAAATGTGGTAAATGAAGGTTGTAGACTTCTGGAAATAATGAACTTCTGTTAAATGTAATGTCTTTCCCAAATGTTAACCCATCCAAGTGTTCAATAATATAGTGAAAATCGCCCCACACATTCTGCAGTATTGACAGGAGTTTGCCAACAGCAGATTTTGTTTCCTCTGAATATTCTAAATAACTCTCATGCCAGTTTTTGTGAATTTGTTTCTTCATTATTAATATATAGATTTATATTTCAGTGCATCTATTCATAAACTGTTGTCTATGTTTGATGAAAACAGCACCAGTATTTAATTTTGGAAGTGGTCTCCCTTGATGTGATTTTTTTGCAGGAGTTATCTCCCTTGTTGTGATATGTTTGGTATTTAGAATAGAATTTGTACTGTTATATCCCTTGTGACCTCTCTAAACAATACATATTTGTAGACTCGAGCGAGTCTGTACTGGAGATGCTGACAGACCTGACCAGTGAATATTACCTCCAGTTTACCAAACACATGAGAGCAGCAGCCGATAAGCAGGCCATGGATGGCATGTCTGGATTCCCTGTGAGTCCAAGCTAACTGTAAATCTGTGACTACGGTAATAAATCGATCACCCTTCTGTTTTACCACCTCAAATATTCCAGTGATCGATTTATTACAGGAATTAATGTAACTAGCATCTACGTGTAGTTCTGGTACTAGTGTTGCAGGGTGATACCATGACAAGGCTAGTCTATCAGTGAGATCTAGTCGCTAAATTAGACTGCTGATGTTTAAAAATACTGGAATATGAATATGGTGCAGATGAATATATACCATTGACACAATATAATGACGTAGGATATAAAACTGATAAATAAATATTGTATACATATAGGTTTCATGTTAACTTTTTATTAGAGGGGCTTCAAATTCAGCTGTGTGGATAATCATATACATGAACATGAACAACTTTTACTTCAATTCCAGGACATAATTGAGCAGGTTTTCCATGAAGTTGGAATTGGGAGTATAACAAACTTACACGAGTTTTACCAGACCCGAATACTGAAGTACCATGAAAACATGATACAGACATGTCAGCAGCTCTCACAAGACTACGATAAACTGAAAAATCCAACTGATATTAAACCAGAGACTTTCACGCTTATAAAGTAAGTTGTGTGCCAGATTTCTTTTTACAGTGTTGATAAAAGAAGAAAACTCATTTTATTTGTATCTCGGGGGATAAATCTCAATTTTGTAATTATTCTACTTGAGAGGGCGACATGATTCAGATTGGCTGAATAAAGTTTATCTATCTAGCGTATGATAGGTATTTGATTCTTGCCAAAAGCGTCAGCCTTGCTCCCCCCTTGCCACCCTCCACTTATAATACACACACACTGTATCTCATTCTAATTGATTCATGCACTTTAGATCATGTGTTCATATTCTGCACAATATATCAAGTTCCCTCCCAAATATGCAAGCATCGATTCTGAGTCGTACTTGATTAAAAAAGTAAATGCTTGGTGCTCAACATTAAAAGGTTAGATCAAGGAATGATTGGCTCGGTGTCATGATAATATGACTGGGTGGAATGTAATGTCTGCCAGTGACGTGATGCTTAATAAAAGTTTACTGTTTGTGGCTGATGTGATGTTTACAAGCATGCCGTGTTGCTCTGGTAAGTGTGAAGTTGAACAGTTTTGTTTTGTCTGAAGTTGCAAACTTGCAAGTTTACTTCGACTGTCATGCTGATCTCTGATTGGGTGATGAGCTTTCAAACAGCCACTCAGCCAATGAGAATCATAGAAACACACCAGATGAAATAAACATATTATTAGAAGTTAGCCACTTAAGATAGAAGGTGCAAAGTTACATGTGATGTTTTGATTCAGTCTCGGCATGTAATATCTTGTCACTGAAAGATATGTTGGTAAACTATCATGAAATCCTCTGTAATAAGGTGTCATATAAGTGTAAGGGGGTGAGGGTATAGGAATTAGTCCCATATGTTAATGCCAGTAGGAGCATTCGTGTGGAACTGATTCATCCAATATGCTCCTCTGCTATGAGGACTATGAAGATGAGGGCTCCAAATATGCTGAAATGTTATAAATTCCATCCAGCATCTTTCATATAAACCAATATTTTGTGTCCTGTACGGATTGTCTGATCCTTTCTTTAGTTATCCAAATATATCCAGGGCATAAACAATGTCCTCAAGTATTGATTTTAATGATCCCGAACACACACAAGATCGAATTGGTCTTGCCAGACTTCAACAAACAAGGTCCTGGACCTCCCAGGGCCGAACTGGGACCTGCTGGACCTGAGCTTGAAAGGTCCTAGACCTTTTCACAATAGGCTCTGAACCTCCAAGGGTCATAACCAGACCTACTGGATCTTAACAACACACGAGATCACGTGATACCAGTTCATGGACCTACCGACGAGATCCAAAAGTCTGAAAGGGTTGTCAGTACACCTTATTATGAACTATCCTTTGAAGAAGGAACAATTTTTTTTCCAAAACCAGTCCGGTGTAAGTGGATTTCTCAACAGTTATCTACATAATACTGATTATCCATCAGCTTACACTATAATAAGGTGACAATGGAACTGCTGTCACATGTAGGTACCATTACGATATGACTGAATTTTTTTTTTCAAAGTGCTGCTGAATTCTGCTCATTTACTGTCCCAAATATTTTAGGTAGCTACTAGCCTTACTGCATCAGTGTTAACTTTCAGTTGAGGGTTCTTGTGTATTTGACACATTGTAGCCGTGTCCATTTCTAGACATCAATGGTTTGCTTTAGTGGCAAAAACCATACAGGATGTATTTTAATATCTGTACCACCTATTTGCTTTGATCATTGTATTGAAAGATAGACACTGCGCTGGGCTGCCTTGGTCTTCTCCCTGGGTTGCCTTGGTCTGACCCAAACCACTGATGTGTAGAAATAAACACTGCCACAATGTGTCAGATATACAAGGACCCTCAGCTGAAAGTCCAAGCTGAAGCAATAAGCATATCAACTCCATGCATTGAGAGTCTGTCAAAAGATGCCTTGTAATCGTTCTGTGAACATCATAAAGTTTGAGATGACTAGATCAGAAAAACATGAGGTAGCACCATACAACCCCTCAGTCAGACAGTTTCAGTCACTGTATATTGGTACACACTGAATGGAAAATGCATATGTAAAAGCCTGGAAGAATTGGTTGAATGCAGAAGATGCTTTAGCAGTGGCTTATAAAAAAAAAATATGTTGGAATTCAGTGTGGGATGTTGGCAGACGAGATGTGATAATAATTTGAATAAATTGCTAGTCTCTAGCTGGAATGGATTGACTTCTATAATGTTCACATCGTCATATGGACATTCTGTGTGACAATGCCATGAAAACCACCAAAATGTACCCAAATTCAAAAGGCTTGTGGTTGACTACCCAACAATCCTGTATTTGAAATCTCTGTCTGGAACAGTTTGGCTTCTATCGCGTTCATGTCGAGCCTGCAACAAACATGCATACCAAATTTTAAGTCTAGCTGGAACGGTTCGGATGCTATCGCATTCACATCATCGTATGGACATTTAGTGTGACGTTGTCATGGAAACCACAAAAATCATCGCAATGTAACCAAATTTGATAGGCTTGTGGTTGAGCACCCAACAGTCCTGTATACCAAATTTAAAGTTTAGCTGCAACAGTTTGGCTTCCATCGCATTCACAACGGCATACATGGATTTAATCTCTAGATGCAACGGTTAGGCTTTCTTATTGCGTTCATGTCGTCATATGGAGAATACCAATTTTAGGATTGATGAGAACCTTCATAACAATGTGTGTTAATTTTCAGGATCAAGGAAGAACCGTATGCAGACATTCAATTCCCTAACTTAGATGATACAGATGAAGACCCGGAACAGTTGTTACAACTGGAAGGTTTGTCCTTACTCTTAACATACTGAGCGACTCTATCCCCATCCCCTGTAGGTGGTGGTGTACACCAGGAAATGTATGCTACACCCTAAGTGTTCAGATGACAACGCTATAGACACTGAACAATGTTGGTGAATTTTAGAATATAATGTAGGATTTGTTATCAATGTGATTGTATGAGAGTAGAAATATTATTAGTTCATTTGATTCCTTCATCTACAGAACCTGTTAAGGGCTTGTGACCCACCTGAGTGGAATTTCAAACAGTCACTGTTATTTGTCATCTTCTTTTGATAACAAATGAACATGATCATCATACATTTATATATTTATATTGGAAAGTTTATTATCCCCTGCCAGACTCCAAATTTATCTGAAGGTATAATTGGGGAATAGTTTCCTCGCTATTGATTTTGAGGTAAAAAAGCCTGCAACAAAGAGTGAAATCTCCAGTTCCAGTTTATGAATTGGTACCAAACATTGAGTACATAGTGTCGATGGGGCAAAAAAGAAAGTTATTTATGTTCAGGTGAAAAGGTCAAATTCAAAGGTCAAGTTTTACAGGCCAGAGAACCTGTAAAATCACCTGTTCCATGTCCAGAATTGGTTCAAAATTTGAAGCCTACCTTGCATATGAGCAGAGAATAACCGTATTTACTTTGAGGTCAAAAGGTCAGACAAAGGTCAAGGTCACCCAGTTCAGAAAATGTGGAAAAAGTGGGAAATTGTGAACTCCAGTCCAGAGATGTGAATTATGATCAAATTTCAAGTATACCGCAAACTCATTGCAAGTAGTGGTCATGGATTTTTATACGCTCGCCTGTCCGTCCTCTGTGTCCAGTCCATATCTGGGACAATTTTCTATCTACAGTTCCAATTTTTGGTGAGTGGATAGCCTATGGGTAGATGAAGTCTCGCATACCAAAATGAAGATCGAGGTCAGAGGTCAAATGTCGCTGGCTCAAAGAACAGGAAATCACTGAAATGTTCATGTCCTGTCTATATCTGTGACTGTTTTTTATTCAAAGTTGCAATTTTTTGTGAGTGGATACACTAGGTGGGTAAGATGTGTCGCATATCGAAATTGAGGTCAGAGGTCAAAGGTCACTGTGGCCTAAAAATCAGGAAACCATTGATCATTGACAGTTTTCTATCTACAGTTGCAATTTTTGGTGAGTGGATTTCCTTGGGGGGGATGGGAATGATGTGTTGCATACCAAATGTAGGTCGAGGTCAGAGGTCAAACGTCAGTGTGGCCAAAAAAATAAGAAAATAATTGAAAATTGCTAATTTTTTTGTGAGTGGATTCAATAGGGGGAGAAGTGTGGCATACCAAAAATTAGGTCAATGTCTAAGCTCACTGTGACCCCAAAATCAATAAATTATTATAATAATTTTTTATGTGTCGGAAGATACATTAGGTCAAGGTCAAGAGTCAAGGTCACTGTGACCCCAAAATCATTAAATTTCCTATGAAGTAGGCTCTCATTTGCAAATTGTCCGGTAAGTCAGTCAGTCAGTCAGTCCATCCGAATCCTTTCTCTGGCAAAATAAGGAGAACCGTTGACATTAGAGCCTTGATTTTTGGCATGAACGTGCATTAGGAGACTGTTACCACCAAGTTCTGAGCTGACCTACTTTTGATGAAAATTTGACCTACTTAGGTGACCTATAAACCATGGCAAAAGCATGTTCTAATGCCTCCGAAGACCATGAAAATGCACTTAATTAGGTCAATGTCAGTAACCTGACCTAATTGGGTCAAGATCAATGTGACCTACTTTCTGACCCAATTTCCTACCTAATTACGTGACCTAGAAACCTCGAACTTGGCAAAAACATGTCTCAATGCCTCCTACGACCATGGAAATGCACACACTTAAATCATATCAAACCGTAGGTCCCGTGACATTAGTCACATTACTCATATGT
The DNA here is from genome assembly GCA_036873755.1 of Hanleya hanleyi. Classification (NCBI taxonomy): domain Eukaryota; kingdom Metazoa; phylum Mollusca; class Polyplacophora; order Lepidopleurida; family Hanleyidae; genus Hanleya; species Hanleya hanleyi. The sequence continues at coordinate 127,467 of JAVTVY010037103.1, forward strand.
TAAAAATCATGATTTTTGTGTCCATTGATATATTAAAAAAAATTTAGGTCAAGGTCGCTGTGACCCCAAAATTTGGAATCTATAAAAATTACTCTTTTGTGTCAGTAGATACATTAGGGAGACATTATACGTCACATACCAAAATGTAGGTCAAGGTCAAAGGACGAGGTCACCCCAAAATCATGAAATTGTTAAAAATCATGATTAGGGGAGACGATGGGTCGTGTACCAAAATTTAGGTCACGGTCACTGTGATCCCAAAATCAGAGTAAATCATTAAAAATAACTTATGGGGGATACGATGTGTTACGTTCCAAAATGTAGGTCACAAAGGTCAAGGTCACTGTGACTCCGAAATCATGTAATTGTTAAAAATCATGATTTTTTTGTGTCCATTGATACATTAAGGGGAGATAGTGTGTCATGTGCCAAAATTTAGTTCAAGGTGACCCGAAAATCAAGAATTCATTAAAAGTCACATTTTCATATGCCTGTCAAGACGAGGTCACGTAATGCGATGAAGATTTCTGTCCTCCTATCCATTCATTAGCATTTGTTGTCCGTGCGATATCTCTAGTTTCAAGGTTTGGATTGGTACCAATCTTTGGGCACATGGCAGAGAGGAGCCATATTCATTTTGAGGTCCAAGGTAACAGTCTTCCAAAACAGCAGACTATATGTGTTAGGTTGGAATATTCAGAGTTGTCTCTCCTATGGCATTTGTCCTGTGGAGTTGTCTCCCTGTTTGATACATGTTAGAAACAGCTACATTTAGTTAAACTGTTGTGAAATAACAAGTGAGAAATGACTACATTGTAGTCAAAACCTGCGGCAGTGGCAATAATACAGTGAAAGACATCAGCGGAGGTAGTGGTAATTGTAGAAAAAAGCGCCATCTGCCAGTGTTTTTATGCCAAGGGAAGTAATTTTCAACTTGTAACCCACAATTGTAGGGATTGCGTAATAGTTCTGATACCATATATATATATTCACTTTCCCCATTCAAAATCCGACGATTTTGACTCGGCCGTGCCGTCTATACTGAATTGACAGACGAACTCACCATGATCGCTTTGGCAGTGTTTTGGTACAAATATCGTGTATGCCAAGTTTCAAAACATTCGGTTCAGTCGTTACTTTTTGCAAATCAAAAAGGCTTTCAAATATTTGGAAATCCAAACAAATTTCGAGGATTTAGTCATAGCGCGAAAATCTGCGCTCTTCAATCTCCCTTCTCGCTTAATTTGCCGATCAAAATGGAAATTTATATTTCCTTCAAAGTTATTTTTCAATAAATTTAGTATCAGGTCTATCACTTCGATCTGTGAAACTACGGAATGGGATTTAAGGCTTTATCGAACTGTCCAAGAGGCATAATAACACTCTTTCACTATTCAAATTGAGGCCTGTTACAGTCTTGATATTCGATTAAAATAATTAATTAGATTTCTGCATTTACGTTCGTTATCATCTGCGAACTAAATTCCTTGCCACTCTTTTCCACGCAGCAAGTCAATACCAAGACATGGTTTGCTTCTTCTATATAAATGATTAACTATTTCATTCTTAGGAAATATCATCTCATCTGACATGTTCGGCCAAGCCTTTTCGAAGGTTGCTAATTTTATTAATTTCTTTTCTTTAAAATCAAATTCTGCAAACAAGAAACATTTCTAGTCAGTATCTATGGATATCTTCCTATACTCAATTTGCGAATATGTTTGTCATTCCGAAGGTGATTCAAGTGCGAAGTTTCGGGGCTAGTTCACTAAACAAGGTCTGTGTGTAAGAGAATGATGTCCAATTCTCGTTATTATCTTTTGATACATCAAATTGTTGCATTCGCGAAAATGACTGCCAAATTAAAGTCAATGCGAAAGGTATCTAAGTATCAAAATCAAACTCGAAAACCCCTCCAGGAAAACAATGGCCCTAGCTTTTGGCCACGAGGTCAACATCGTTTTTATGGCCAGTATCTGCTATATATGACGTAAACTGATTGACAAAGTAACGTAAATTTTGTATAGAACCAGTAAATTCTAGCAGAAATGGGCTCCGACTTGAGAGAATGATGTCAAATGTAATATGTTTCTGCGCATTGTCTGCTGATACACATAAGTATTGAATTTACGGAAGTGATTAATGCTATTCTAAAGGGATTCTGAGTGCGGAAGAGGACGGGAACATCAATACCAGCGAATCAAGGCCCTGGCTTGCGAGAATGAGGATAGAGAGGCTGTGTTCTGAAAGAGAATCATTCAAAATAGCTATTTGCCAAATGTCATGCAACCGAAAGTGCACAATATAACTGCACGACTGCGAGGTATTGTTCGGGCACAGGGGTGTCCAACTCATTAAATACTACATAGTCATTTCTGTCTCTTCGAAGTGGGCTACCATTTGAAATTGTCCGGTAATGAGTGAGTCCATCTGAATCCTTTCGTCGGCAAAATAAGCATTCAAGAATCAAGATTTTATTGTACAAACACCAGTCAAAGGCAGAGTACAAAATTTTAAGAGGAATACAACTAGAGAAACAATGGAACAGTGACATGAATATTAATATTTATATATGTTACATCTGAGAGATATGTTATATCTGAGTGTTACCGTTGATATTAGAACCTTGATTTTTGGCATTAAAGTGCATCAGGGGACTGTTACCAGCATGTTTCGAGCTGACCTACTTTTGATGAAAATTTCTGGTGATTTTTGATTAAAATCACTGGTGAATCTAACTTGAGCCGTGCCCATCTTAATATAGGCAGGATTTCAACTGGGGGTCCAAGAGTTCAGCGTGCGTCGGAGTCCTAATGCCTACCCTACTTCTTATGTCCTGTGACGTTATTCACACTGGGCATGAAGGTGCATTAGGGGACTGTTGCCAGCATGTTTCGAGTGGACCTACTTTTGATGAAAATTTCTGGTGATTTTTGATTAAAATCACTGGTGATTCTAACTTGGGCCGTGCCCATCTTAATATTGGCAGGATTTCAACTGGGGGTCCAAGAGTTCAGTGCGTGTCGGAGTCCTAATGCCTACCCTACTTCGTAGGTCCTTTGACGTTATTCACACTATTCTCATATATAATAATTAACGAAGCAATAATTCATTCCACCGAATATAGTTGCAAATGAATTCAAACGCGCTTGAAGACAGTGTTGTCATGTGAGATCGGAGGTTGAAAAGAAAAGTGTGGCAGAGATCACACTCTATTAGCGCATGCGCATTTCAAAAAGTCACAAGAACAACAAGAACAAGAACAAGAACAAGAACAACAACGCGAGCCTCCCGTAGACCTGCGTGCCGCAGGTAAAAACCATACATTTACTTATTAAACTTTATATCTGTTTATTAACTCAAAGAACAAAGGTTTACTTCATCACTTTCTTTACATTTTTCTTCCTGGATGAAACATTTTATCACCTGAAAGGAATCTTTTTGAAGGAAAACTATTATTTTCTTATTTAACTATCATCAATTTTAGTGTGGGATATGAGCTCTTGGCTCTTGTTTCAAGGCCACCTAGTTACCAAGAGTTAAGCCCATTTTAGTTTATCATTCAATATAAGATGTGATATATGTTTCATTCTCATAAGCACAAAATCGTAGACCTTTCTCTTGATTGTTAGCTACCAATTGGTATCAAGACCATTAAACAACCTTGAAATTTTGGCCAGTGTAATTCCAGATGTACGGGGCGTATATTGAAGCCCCTTGGGCTCTTATAATTGATTATTACCTCTCGACCAAATTTGGTCAAAGAGTTAGTCATTGGCATTTTCTGTCTGTCTATCTTTGGTGGGGACAAAATATATCTCTTGAAGGACTACAGCGAGGGTCTCCAAATCCATACAGCAGTTGCACTTGGTGATGGGTCAGAAGCCTATGGAAAATGACCGACCTTGACCTAATTTAAAAGGTCAAATTCTAATGTTTGCAATATTTCCTGAATTATTATAGTTAGGGTATCCAAATTCATATTGCACACGTGACTGATGATGAACTTGAAGCCTACCCAAGTTGACGGACTTATTTTACAAGGTCATTCACTGTTTATTGTGATACATATTGAAGAATTATAGCCAGGCTTTCCAAATTATTTTGTATGCATCTGGTAATGATCCAGAACTGAGATGACAGACCTTGACCCATTTTTTGAAGGTAAAATTTTATTTTTATATTTTCACGTTGAGTAATGTACTACTTTCTCTGAGATTTCAAATATATTGGTTAAGAGATTGATAGGTACGAAGTTATTCTAATTTAAATTCCTGTCTTTTTTAAAAATCAGCCTCCAAAGTTTATATTTCGAGAAGTTCCAAACTTTCCATTAAATTGTTAACTTTGCCGAATAGAACCCTTCAACAAAATATCGGGATTTCTGGTTTTCAAAATTTGACCCAGATCACTTTCTGTGGAATTTTGTTTTCAATCAAATAAAATTAGATAAACTGAAAATTTGGACATACTTTGAACATACCTTCGCAAACAGAACAAAATTCAGAAAACTCAGTCACTTTATTCTTGACCCATTTCAGAATAACCATGCCAAATTTCAAACCACCATGATGAATATTTTTCCAGAAATGAACGGTTGTACTTATAAACTGGAGAAACCAAATAATGGAATTGAAGCGATGAACAGATGAGGGCCAATATAGTGGTGACTCCTGTAGTGTTTGTGTAAGACAAGTGTGAATTGGCAGCTTTGGAGGGTCTTCACTCAGTCAGACAAATCATTTTCCCAATCATATTAAGATTTTGAATGCTAACATGGCAGTGTGACACCTACGAAGTAGGGCAGGCATTAAGACTCCGACGCGCACTGAACTCTTGGAAATCCCCCCGCCAAGTTGAAATCCTGCCTATAAGTCAGAATCACCAGTGATTTTCATCAAAAATCACCAGAACTTTTCATCAAAAGTAGGTCAGCTCAGAACTTGCTGGTAACAGTCCCCTAATGCACCTTCATGCAAAAAATCAAGGTTCTAATGTCAACGGTTCTCCTTATCTTGCCGACGAAAGGATTCGGATGGACTCGCTCACTCAATCACTGACTACCGGACAATTTGCAGATGGTAGCCTACTTTGTAGGAAAATTGCTCATGTATTCAGGAAAATAATCTCACCTGGAAAGAATCGACATAGTACTAAAGAAATGTGTTATTCAAATTTTTGCATCAAATTCTGACCCCCAGCTGGATCACAAGCCCTTGAGCAGCCATTGTACATGCAAGTCACTGCAACTGTTTAACTGTGATAAATCGGTTGTGAATTTTGCAGCATTATCAAGTTTTGAGATAACAGTAGAACAGGAATCAGCCAGTGGCCTGACTACAGAAGTGGACTCAAAGTGGTCAACACAAGGGATGAAGAATGAACCTCCAGATCCAAAGTATGATACCACATTCAATATTCTCCTGCACATGTATCTTACTCGCATCATTTCCTGACGATGACCAACGGTTACACAATAACAATCTGACCTGGGTAATACAAGAGTGTAGAAATCATGTTAAGAGTCCCGTCCATGCTTGAACTAGTTACCTAGGTTTTGTCTTGGACCATCCAACTACAGTGGCGTGGTTAGCAGTTGGTGTCTTCATCGATGTTGTTGTTAATAATTTTTTTTTTTTGTCAAGAATATCATAATTTTCCATCTTTTCATACACCACAATGGCAGTGGTTATCATAAAATTGCAGTCTATACGACCTACAACAATCTACATACCCCTCCTCTACTATATCTTTATCTATGATGACAAGTGATGAAACAAGTGATTAAAGAATTTGCCGCAAATCACGGTACGCAGTCCGCGGTAATACATTCTCTGCCATCTGGCTGATTTCCAGCCACTGATAAGGCATCGACCGGGCGTGGAGAGTTGGTTGTTGACAATAGTCCCATAATAGAAACCACATGTTTGTCATGATGTAGACGAAGAAATCTGTAGTCGGAAACATCGAAGAATCAAATCAACTGACATTAAACCAGAAGAGCTTGAAGTTTTCCAGATATTGTACGCTGGGCACAATATAAGTATTTTGGGTCAAATGGGTTCAGGAAAAACAACCTGCCTATGGGACTGTCCACTGTGTTTTCAGTCTGTTCGACGGGCGATACACTAATTAGGCCAATTGTCGGAGGCAGGCCTAATCTCCATGCTACGTCAGGCTGTGCTTCAACAAACGAGTTCTAAAGTTACTCTGGGTATTAGCGGCATTGACCCAGATCGGTTCTGCGCACCCAATCCCCTTTTATGTAGGTGAAACAACCTTTTTTATTGAACCGGAAATGTGCATAGAAAATGATTCCAGGAATTCTGGTGATGTCAGTCTAGCATTATTGTTTTATGTTCACAAATTTCATTCATTTGGAGGAAGTACAAGCCCTATTAATAATAATATTCTCCAGTATAACCATAATACTTAATCTTGGAACTGTTCAGTCTGTAAATTTATGGACTATAAAAACATGGCAATTAATATTTCTGAATTATCTCATAAAATTGTAGAATCAGCATATTAGTCATTTGTTAATCATTCCTAGCCTTTTCTTAATATATATCCGATCGTATCGTATTGTCTGATCGGCTCGAGCCCATGGTTTTGTTTTTCTGGCCATTTTCAAAATAACACTTTTACCACTAGATCTATTCGTGGTCGGTCGCTGTGGCATTCTCACGACGTGTCACTATTCAGCTAATTCTTACAAAGACTGGCAAACACCAAGCAGGATTGACCTCCTCATATGTTTTGTCTAGTAGGGCCGCAGCTTTGTATAGAAATTTCTGCCGAATGACTCCGATTGTAGGAGGACTCACCTCGTGGCATTCTCTGTGCCCATGGAGTGTTCACCATTCTCCACGCCCACTCATGTATTTAACATTGCCTATCCGCAGACACCCGAATTCCCCTCCGTACCAGGATTCTTGGCGAAAGTCAGTATACGGCTTTAACATGGTAGTTTCATCACCTGATATTATAGATAAAGATATAGTAGAGGAGGGGTATGTAGATCGGTGTAGGTCGTATAGAAGTCATTTTTGTGATATCCACTGTCATTGTGGTATATAAAAAGGTGGGAAATAATTACATTCTTGATGAAAAAAAAAATTAAATTAAAAAAACATTAACAACAACAAATTCGACGAAGACAACCACTGCTGACCAAACTACTGTGCATCCAACATAGTTGTCACTGGCCTAATACTTTTAAAATGTAATGAGCCTCAAAATCTAGGCTAGAATCGATGTTTCTTAAACTCTGGGAAACACATTTTACCACATAAAACTAAAACTTCACGAGAAAATGAAAGAAACTCATCTTTAACGAGAGATCCTGAAGGATCTTGGCGCCCACCATTGTCCGATAATTGTAAGCTAATGACAAGAGGATCTTTTTGTCCATTGTTATTAAGAACAAATGATTTGATTTGTACTTTTGTTTGCAGAATTTCGAATTTAAGTGAAAAAGATCGGAAAAGGGACACTGAAAAACACCAAGATATTATCTTTATAAGTTTCAGGAGTTTCAAGATTTCTAGAAATTGTACTTAATGTCGGTTGTTGTAGTACAAGTGAAATGAGCAAAGTTAGTCTGGAAGTGAACGTCCGGAGGATTCATCATCTTTGTTTTTTTTGCACGTATCATCACTGGGTACTGGAAGCAAAGACAAATCTCTTTGATACTTTGGCATGAGCTATGAAACATACCTAAGATTTTATAATCAGTCCTTGTCTTTTGTAAAAAGATGGTGAGCTAAAAAAAGTGTACCTAAATTAACCGAGGAGAGCTAATACGAGAGCTGAAAATCGCTCTCCCAAATTTCGTGAGGGGAGTGATTTTGTTTTAATTGTCTAACCTACCATATTATATTTTTGATTAAATTATTTTATTTTTCAAACGAAAAATTAATGAAAATAAATTATTCTATTTCAATTTAAACAAGTCAATATCAAAAGTGATGAAGATTTCAACAGTCACCAGTGGGTAGCACGTATCAGAAGATTGAGCAAGCTCACTCTGCATATAATACTCGTCGGAACCAATCATGCGCGAAGAGCAGTGTCCGTGGAGGTTCTCGAAAATAATCGGCCGATAGTATTTAAGTGAACGAGAAGAATGGTTGGCGAATGATCAGACGAGTCCCAGTTCGATATTGCCCAAGAGTATTGACATCCTACTGACTACAGGCTCTGTGTGCTGATAATGATGTGTAAATCATCTACCTTTCTTAGAAAACTTCGTCAAATGCTTCAACTTGTTCAAGGAAGATTTGCTGCAGTTACCGTCATTGTTGTCAGCTCTCCGCGCACGTGGCAAATATTGCACGATCCCATGCTAGGAATAGCCTGTGCAAGAGACTACCGATTGTCAAACAAGCGAAGAAATAATGACCGCGCTGGAATTGACGGCGATCGCTTGCTGATTAAAATTTATTAAAGGCATTTCAGTTTATTCTCACAGTGATTTTCAGTGTGGAAGAGTTCGCAAAATTAACACCAACTGTCCGTACATTTAATAATAAGGCCGTTAGCAGACACAGCCTACTTATTTCTATATTTAAATCTGCTGAATCTAGGTGCGCGAAAAACAGTGTACCTTGGATATGATTTAGGTGCGCGATGGTGCGCGAGAGCGATCGCTCACCTCCAAACGCAAGGACTGTATAATTAGGAAGGAATTCTGTTCTGTTTACTGGGCTAGTATCTCCATGCTCGAAAATAGTAAGATGGTACACAACTTAATACTGAAGGGATCCAGTCCGTGCAGTAATGTTGAAACTTTGAAAGTGTCTGAATCCTGATTATCTCCCTTGGATCGAAACACGCAGTAGTCTACAGTTGTCGAGTTTTGACGTTGTGTCACAAGAGTGACATCCCTTTGTGTAGCTGACCCATCAGCAGACGAAACCGTAGGGCAGTTCACTTGCAACGGCATGAACCAAACCGATTTAAAATTTGAAGAAATGCATTTTAATTCAGAATCATTTGAACTCCTGGATATAGAAGGTGAAGGTATGGATATTCTCTATACTCAATATATAGAATATGCCCCACCGTTTGATACCCTAACTCTTGTGATGCAATGTCACAACTCGGGAATACCGTATTAATTTGAAACATAACTTATGGGAACCTGTGTACCAAATTTGAGAAAGATCCATGCAGTACCTCCTGAGAAAACATGATAAAGTTTCATGGGGAAATCCAAGATGGCCATATTGGATTTTCAAATCGGACCAGAAAACGTACATTGCACAACTAGCCCCAAGGGGAACCTGTGTACCAAATTTGATAAAGATCCATGCAGTAGTTCCTGAGAAATCGCAATAACAAAGTTTCATGGGGAAATCCAAGATGGCCGCTTGGTGGCCATATTGGATTTTGGAATCGGACCAGAAAAGGTATCTTGAACAACTGTGTACCAAATTTGACGAACATCCATGAAGTTGTTCCTGAGAATTCACGATAACAAAATTTCATGGGGAAATTCAAAATGGCCACCAGACGGCCATATTGGATTTTCGATTCGGACCAAAAAAAGGTATCTTGCACAACTGAACCACAAGGGGAACCTGTGTACCAAATTTGAGAAAGATCCATGCAGTACTTCCCGAGGAATCACGATAACAAAGTTTCATGGGGAAATCTAAGATGGCCGCCTGGTGGCCATATTGGATATTCGAATCGGACTGAAAAGGGTATCTTGCCCAACTAGGCCCGAAGGGGAACCTGTGTATCAGATTTGAAAAAGATCCAGGCAGTACTTCCTGAGAAATGACAATCAAGTTTCATGGGGAAATCCAAGATGGCTGCCTGGTGGCCATATATTTGAATTGCACTAAAAAGGTATCTTGCACAACTAGACCCCAAAGGGAACCTGTGTACCAGATTTGAGAAAGATCCATACAGTAGTTTCTGAGAAATCGCGATAAAAAGTTTCATGGGGAAATCCAAGATGGCCGCCTTGCACAACTGAACCCCAAGGCAGGGTTCATGCACAGAAATTCAGATTGAATTCCATGACTTTCCATGACCTTTTATGGACAAATTCCAGGACTTTTCAGAAATTCTCTATGGATAATGGGGACATCGAAAAAATCAGTCCCCAAATATGTTTACGTATATGTAGGGTCCTCCTAAACACAGACAACTGAATCGTTCATTGTCGTCACATGACTTGGCTTGCTACATGGTTTTGATGGCAGTCTCGCCCATGTCCCAAAATGTTTTTTTGCAAATTCCAAGACAATAATTACCTCCCCTGATGCACACTTGATCGCATTCATAGACCACACGCGACAGTCAACAAATAGGACATTCGCTGGTCCAAGAAAATAACCTTTTCAGTAAAACAGTCAACAGAAATATTGACCTGGCTGACATTTTCAAGTTCCATTTAATTTTTCCATGACCTCTCACAAAATTCAATGATCAGACACAAAATTCCATGACTTTCAAGGCCTGGAAAATCGATTTTCAAATTCCATGACTTTCCAGGATTTTCCATGACCGCGGGAACCCTGCAAGGGGGACCTGTGTATCAAATTTGACAAAGGTCCATGCAGTAGTTCCTGAGAAATCGCGATAACAAGAATTGTTTACGGACGGACGACAGACGAAAAGGGATTTGAACCATATGGTGATGCAATCTGATTAAAACTCAGACTTAATAAACCGCTCCTCTGTCGGACATGATTAGCGACATGTCCGACAGAGGAGCGGTTTATTACCCCTCGGCCATTTTGGCCTCGGGGTATTGTCGTCGCCATGTACGTCCGTCCGTACGTCCGTTACCGCATTTTAGGCGAAACCGCTCGAGACACGATCACCAAATTTTCAACATTTATTTATCTAGTGCTAAGTCAGACGCCCATCGAAAGTGGCTCCCCTCGGCCCATATTTTACAGAGTTCTGCCCCTTTACAGATATATTAATTTCTATTTCTGTCCTATATGCCTTAATGTAACCAGCTATATCTGCAGAACTGTGTTCGGTAGAGCTACTATATTTTGGAAACTTATTTATATTGTTGTATTCTACAAGCCGACAAAGGATTTCTCGCCTCGGCTTATGGAGTTATGCCCCTTTCGGATGTAATAATCTCCGATTTTGTTATTTGTAGCTGAATGTACAAGTTATATCTGCAGATCTGTGTTCGGTACAGCTTATTCGTTCGGTTCTTATTTCACAGAGTGCTAAGTCAGACGCCTATTGAAAGTGGCTCCCCTCGGCCCATATTTTACAGAGTTATGCCCCTGTACAGATATATTAATTTCTATTTCTGTTCTGTATCCCCCAAATGTAACCAACTATATCTGCAGAACTGTGTTCGGTATAGCTACTATATTTTGGAAACTTATTTATATTGCTGTATTCTACAAGCCAGCAAAGGATTACTCGCCTCGGCTTATGGAGTTATGCCCCTTTCGGGTCTAATAATCTCCGATTTTGTTATCTGTAGTTGAATGTACATGCTATATATGCAGATCCGTGTTCGGTACAGCTTATTCCACAGTACTGCTAAGTCAGATGCCTATCGAAAGTGGCTCCCCTCGGCCCATACTTTACAGAGTTATGCCCCTTTACGGATATATTAATTTCTATTTCCGTCCTATATGCCTGAATGTTACCAATTCTATATCTGCAGAACTGTGTTCGGTATAGCTACTATATTTTGGAAACTTATTTATATTGTTGTATTCTACAAGCCAACAAAGGATTACTCGCCTTGGCTTATGGAATTATGCCCTTTTCGGATATAATAATCTCAGATTTTGTTATTTGTAGCTCAATGTACAAGTTATATCTGCAGATCCGCGTTCGGTACAGCTTATTTGTCTCGGTTCTTATTTTACAGAGTGCTAAATCAGATGCCTATCGAAAGTGGCCCCCCCCTCGACCCATATTTTACAGAGTTATGCCCCTTTACAAATATATAATTTTTCTATTTCTGTCCTATATGCCTGAATGTAACCAACTACCGCTATATCTTGATCATCTCACATAGAACTATCTCTTCCCCAATTCACACAACACATGGGTATCAATCACTTGGGGAAAGCCGAGGGGTTTTGATTAGATCAATCTCATGTTAAGTCTGAGTTTTAATCAGATTGATGGTGATGGTGGGCTAAAAATAAACGGCACGACAGGCAAGCGTATACTTGCCTGGCGTGTTCTGCCTACATATGCTCTCTTAACTCATCGTTAGGCATGAGCCATGATGTTCTCCAATGCGGCTAAAGCTGTCCAGCATTAGGATTGCTGAGCGTCGCTTTGTCACTCATTTTCAGCTCTGGAAATGGTGATTGACACAATTTGTTGGTGACTGTGCTTGATGAAATCTTTGATCAAGACTTATGCTAAAATCAGGGGATAATCAAATTCTGATGGGATCATTTCATGTTTCATTTGCAGATCTAGTGCTCAGCTGGAGGCATATGATAATCCAGGCAGTATCCAGGAACAGCCACCCCGCACCCCTGCCCAGCTAAGTGAGGCGGGTGACTGTATACAGGACCCACCCTCCATCGGTGTACCAGAAATCATGTCGCCTCCATCTGTTCCACACAAACCAAGTGCTCCAAAGAAAAAGTATATGAGCCATTCATCATCTTCATATACCCTGAATACATGTGAATTTATTGGTCTCTGTAATACTGTAAACAATTAGTTATTCTGAACTATCACAGCAGGAGACATTTTTAGAAGTTATGCCTTAGTGAATTCTTTGTTCTTCTTATGGAATATGAACGTGTATTGCAGTACAATATTTTCCATATGTTGTTTTGACAGGAAAAAGAAGTGATGCTGTGGGAGTAAATGGAGGAAGATGATGTTCAATAGTCTTACAAAGGACAAGGTAGAACTGAATAATTCCAACAAGAACAGTTCATGTAGTCAAACAGGACCAAAGGGTGTGTGAAGCTGGACTAACTGCGTTTACACTAGCTTGTATTGTAGAGTACAATTCATGGATGCATAGTTGATGCGTTGTGCAATATTTTGACAAAATATCCTGTGAATTCAGTCATACTTGACTTTTACATGATGGATGTGGGAAGCTTTAGACGGGTTCTGAAACATGACCCAGGTATCAGAGGAGCTGGTCTAGTGTCACACAATGATTGTCTTCAGCTCTACTCTAACACATTTAGTTGGTTATAACCAGACAACATTGGTTGTAAACTATATCAATTAAAGATCTGTCAATTTTATTTCCAAACTGGGTTAACTTGTCATTAATACATACCTGCTAACTGCAGATTTCTTCCTTTCACCTTATATACAGTCTCACTCACTACTTCATCATGACCAGCACAACATTGTGAAGATCTTACAATGTATAACCATATATAGATGATCTCAGTAAAGTCTGATGTAATATCTCGGTAATCTTACACCAGGGCTATATAAATCCCATTCGAATGTCAAATTACATCTGTTAGACAATCTGGCAGCTAGACGGATGAAACAACTTCAAAATGACAACCCCTGCAATTACACACAGGAGCAATTCTGGTTTTGTCAGGCAGTAGAAAGCCAACCCATACAAATTTGTTCATATCCGTGAAATTGAAAAGGCAGAATTTGTTGTGATTGGCTAATTACGTGACCTTGTAGAATATCGACAAACAGTTCGCACTAATTTTTCATAGCACCACCTCTAGATGCTATTTCCCTGATATACCATCTCAGTTTACCTAGATTGATACACGACTTGTTTAACTTCCAAATTGCTATTGATGATATCTATATTCATCCCCCCTCCCCCCCCTCCCCAAACAACTGTCAATACAAAGCTGCGCATCTGAAAACCCCTCGGCTCCGAGTGCCAGCCATTCATAATGTATTCAATTTGAACCGTACTACTTTGAAGACGTCAGGAACACCAAGCAGTCAAGTGACAAATGTACAGATTATCAAAAATTTTGCAATTAGAAATGGCCCCTAAGGTTTCCGTCCAATCAGAGAAACCGGCAGTTATTACTTGTCTCTTGATGTATCCATGATGTATACCGAGTATCCTACTGAATACTTGAACAATATCAAAGGATATATAGATCATCACTGATTTTACATAAATTAAAAATGGCTGCCAAGGTTTTCATCCAATCGGAGAAAACAGTTCTGTCATTCATTTTTAGTCTCTTGATGTATTGATGATGTATACAAAGTCTCGCATCAAACACTTGAACAGTACCAGAGGTATAGATTTTTGCATAAATTAAAGATGGCAATCAAGTTTTCCACCTAATCAGAGAAACTGGTTGTCATTAATTGTAAGTTTCTTGATGTATCAATGATTTATAGTTTCATATGTATCAGATATACATCATTAATGATTTTGCTTAAATTAAAAATGGTCGCCAAGATTTCCGCCCAATCAGAGGAACCAGTTGTCATTCATCGTAAGTTTCTTGCTGCATCGATGATGTATACCAAATTTTATATCGAGCACTTGAACGGTATCAGAGATAGAGATCATGATTGATTTTGCATGAATTAAAGATGGCCGCCCATCCTTCCAGTCAGTTGGAGGAACTAATGTGGTTATTCATTGTAAGTCTTGATGCATCGATGCTGCATACCAAGTTTCGTATAGAACACTTAAATGGTATCAGAGATATACATCATTAAAGATTTTGCATAAATTAAAGATGGCAGCCAAATTTCCACCCAATCAGAGAAAGCGAATGTCATTCATCGTAAGTCTCTTGAGGCATCGATGATGTATACCAAATTTTACATCGAGCACTTGAACGGTATGGCCGTCAAGGTTTTCACACAATCCGGGAAACTGGTTTGGTCATTCCTTTGAAGTTTCTTATGTATAGATGATCTATACCAAGTTTCACACTGAACAGCGAAATGGTATCCGAGATACACAAGATTAATGGTTTCGCATAAATTAAAGATGGCCACCACAGTTTCCATCCAATCAGGTCCAGATTCAATAGGCTTCTTGGTCACGAGCATATGGATGTGCACTGCAAGTTTGGTGTGCCTGAGCTAAGTTGTTCTAAAGAGTGAGTGAGTGAATAGAATTTAATGTCGCTTTCAACAATATTTCAGATATCACGATGAACCAACTAAGCACCACCCAGCCAAGTTGCGTTCCTGCTACTTCAAAGAAGAACCTTTGAAGCAGCCTGGAACCACACACCCTCCATCCACCCTATAAAACACTGAGGACAGCACACAAGACAGACAGGATGCTTGTATGGAGCAATAAAGACAAATTATATTACAGTGCTAGACATCACATTATCAAGTTCCTATTGCTTCTGAGCAAAATGCATTGAAGCAACAGGAACCCGTGCCCACCCAACCATGCCTGTTCTAAAGATATCTAGGTAACCAGAAAGCTGTGACGGTTTCACATCAATTAAAGATGGCCGCCAAAGTTTCCAACCAATCGGGTCCAGATTCAATAGGGTTCTGGATCACGAGCATATGGATGTGCACTGCAAGTTTGGTGTGCCTAGGGAAAGCTGTGACGGACAGACAGATGGATGGACATACATGATGGCGACAATACCCTTGGTAAAAAATTCCAATGAATAATACAGGTATAATAATTAATACAACACTAAATAATACAGGTATTGTATTGTATAATTTACGGAGGCAAAAATATGAACCTGACTAAACATATATTATAATAGTATTATAAGTAGAATCTGCGGCTTCCTCATTTGTGCACTGTACCCCACCATTCACATGTCCAGATTTCTGTTCAAGGGGTTAAAAGATGCACAATTATTTGTCCTTGCATTCTTTCCCCTTGACCCACAACTCTTTGAGCTCAGAAACCGTGATAGTGTGAGATTAAGCAGCAGGTACTTCTGTAGTTCACAACCACATGTGCAACTTCAATAACTGGGTGATGACACCACCCTATAGCCAAAAAGGCTTTTTGTCTGTCCGTGCGGCTGGTGTCAACATGCGCTCTTGTCCAGAACATATCTCGAGAACTATTAAACCGATCCAGCTGAAATGGCAGATGCATTGTTGTCGCTGCAAGTCCTGATTACATTTTGGTAACTGTCGCACAAGTTACCTACTTTACCAAATTTGCCATTTGAACATCTTGTCTGCAGGACAACTTTTGAACACCCTACCGAATCGGCAAGTATGATGGTACGGTAAGTTCCCTAAGTATTCGCGACCCTAAGTAAATTCAAAAACGGGCCTTTTTCGCCAAGTCATGTGACGCTGTTCCCTAAGTAATCGAAAACGGCCCATTCGCGAAAAACCGCGGTCCTAACTATTCGAAAATCCCCCATTTATCGTGGTCACGAGATTGATAATATTATGTAGTTGTGCGATATGTTGTATGATACTGAAAACATATTTTGTGCTGTTCAGACAAAAATAATTTAGAAGCGTATCATTTCCAACAAACGCGGCGATTCAGAATATTTTACGGCCGTGGAATTCGCGGTGATGCATATACCGAAAGAAGTTTGCGCTCTTGTATTCAACTTTTCAGGAGCAAGCAATAGTACAGATTTATTCTCTTCAATCACCCATGGATAAAATAGAAACGAGGATAATATTCAGAGAATTATCATGAAAGGAAAGCTGTGACGTGCAGGATTAACCGCGACATATGGCTGCATCGGAATCTTCATAGCCGTAAAAAGCGTGGAACAGCGTCATTGTGCACGGTGTCATTATTTCATTGTTCGCATGGGTCCTTAAAAGTTTGTAAAAGTGCATAATTTTCATATTGAAAATTAAAGGCCATGAAAGTCCTTGAAAATTAGAATTTTTGAGTGAGTTTGTTTACACTATTAGTGAAGATATTACGGTACTTCTGACTTGATTATTGACACAAAAATTGAATGTCGGAAGAGACGTTTACGTAAGATAGCTGAGATCATAGCTTTGATAGCAACTGAAGCGGAGGTCGGAATAGTGGGTTGAGATTGAAAGTTAAAAAAATAAGAAAGATGGAATAAACTAATAGGTTTTCTGTCTACTTATTCTCTAAATTATACTGTCTGAAATGTGAATTAATTTTGCTGAACCCATGAGGTAATATTAGATAAAAACATGGTTGTACATTTGGCTGTTTCGTCATCATCTATCGATCTGTCTTTCGTCAGAAATATTCCAGAATACATTTACATCTGAAACAGATTGAACCAATTTTTTTCATTTTTTTTTCATGAGAGTCTTGATCTCACTGTTAAGTTCATACTCCATGTAAGAATCACGAAACAATGCATACAATAGCCAAGTCTGGGGACAACAATATGTCTAGACTTTAGCCTTTTCAGCTGCACAAAGACTCGGACAATAGCTTCCTACATGAAGTATCTACCCACTGTTACGAAGGCATAATATATTGAGGTTGTGTTGGCTGAATATATTATGAACACCCTACTGAATCGACAAGTGTGATTATAGGTTAAAACCGCCGGTCACGTGTCAAATCACAGTCAATGGTAGGTTTTTCGGTGCTTTCGTTATCAAGCGTGGGCGTGTGTCTGACCAGACGACAGTGACCACAGCCGAAAATGAACGATTTTCAGCATATCGATGACAGGTATGGTTACTGGTGTCCAGTCATTTTTTGAAGGAGAGATATCGTACTATATTGTCACCAAATGTAGGGTTATTACTATTTCAAGTTAACAAAAATTTTAAACATTTTTGCGGCGAGAGGTGTTTTTAGGTGTTGGTCGACAGTCCATGGTAGGTATTAGCATCGAATTATAGTGTGAGGAAATGAACACGTGGGAACTACTTACTACCTGCCTCATGTATCACGGACTCATTCATCTCTCGATTCCTTCCACTTGTGTGTGTTTAAGAGGAATATGAACCATTAATAGTTTATTCTCGGTCTGTCTGATATTACGACAGTCCATTGTATCATCATTGGACCGATCGACAGTCCATGGTAGGTCAACATGCACTTGTGAATGATGCACAGAGAGCACATCGTCTGATCCAATGATTCGCCAAATGGACTGTTGCCAAGACAAATGGTAGCTACCATGGACTGTCGACATATCTGATATATAATCATATGTTGCCTCATTATAACATTGCAGCTGTTATGCGGCTTCAATGTGAAGTGATCCAACCTACAGTTCATGGTCGCATGACAAATGGACTGGTGCATTCACCTATAATCATACTTGTCGATTCAGTAGGGTGATGAAGCGGGAACCGTGTACAAGCGAAAGTTTGGCCCACGTGCCATGGTATGCAAGTATTGATCACGTGATGTTCTTGCAACTCCGTATGGCGGGAAAATGTACAACCAACACGTGGCATGTTGAAACTTTCATTCTTCCATGTCTACAGACCCCACCTAATTCTATGAAAGTATTTTCATACATTTGTTACTAAAGGATCGAAGCGATACAGTGAATTGTTAGAATGGGCAAGCAATTCATGTCTTTCGTTTAGCCGCTATTCATGGCGGGATGAGCTCGTTCCAGCTGGGAAGATTGTATATCGTCTCAGATGAGTTGGCTCTGATATGGGTCTCAGTCGAGTTGGCCCTGATATGGGTCTTCAGATAGTGTCGGGCGCTTGCTTAATTTGCTGTTCCTTTCATTGACATAAACAGTTTGAAAAGCCCTTCCACAATATTTCCCTATGAAGAGCAATCAAGAAATTATTAGGTTTGATTCTCAATCTGAAAATGACATAATCTGTGTTTCTTCATTAGATCGTTATATATTTTCACGTAAACATCATTGGCGTCACTGGGATAGTTGTGCCTAGTCTTCTCGACCGTGAAAAAAATTCTGAAAGAGTTCAACCATGTCCCGAAGAGAAAATAAAGAAAATATCAGAATGTCTAAGTGACAGAATATGCCCTTGTCCGGTACATGTATGTACTAATACAAGGATATACGCGATTTTGTGATTTTAAATTGGCCGGGCGTCCGATGAAACTAATCTCTTCATTGTCAGCCGATCATTGCAGTCAATTATTCGAGCCTAATTTAATGGTTAAAGAGCAGAAAGAATGCTTTATTTATTGTGTAGGTCAGTTCAGAAAAACGGACGTTTTCGACCTTTGATCAATTGCGAATTATTGCCTGACAAATCTAAACGTACAACAAACATTTCCCGGGTTTTGCTTCGGGGTTTCCCCTCGACCACACGTGTTCGTACCACTGAACTTCGCCGAAGTATATTAGGCTTCATTCTACACACAAAGTATAGTGAATGTCTCGTGGTTGTCAATCTTATATCATTTAAGAGTGCTGTCTGGGTAAATATCACAAAATTAAAGAAACACCACAGTCGACGTATTGTGACCTTTCATTGTCGAACGGTATGGGCATTTAATATGGGGACTCTAATTTACGAAAACGTCCGTTTTTCTGAACTGACCTACACAAACTATTCGGAAGTGGTCAGTTTTTGACGACTGCGATATTCACTTCCGGTCACGAATACTTAGGGAACTTACCGTAGGTAAACACCATCGGTCACGTGTCAAATCACAGTCAATGGTGGGTTTTTCGGTGCTTTCGTTATCAAGCGTGGGCGTGTGTCTGACCAGACGACAGTGACCGACAGTGATTTTCAGCATATCGATGACAGGTATGGTTACTGGTGTCCAGTCATATTTTGATGGAGAGATATTGTACTAGTCGCACGACACAAGGACTGGTGCATTCACCTACAATCATACTTGTCGATTACTATTTCAAGTTAACAAAAATTTTAAACATTTTTGCGGCGAGAGGTGTTTTTGGGTGTTGGTGGACAGTCCATGGTAGGTATTAGCATCGAATTATAGTGTGAGGAAAAGAGCACAAAATGAACACGTGGGAACTTACTACCTGCTTCATGTATCACTGACTCATTCATCTCTCGATTCCTTTCACTTGTGTTTAAGAGGAATATGAACCATTAATAGTTTATTCTCTGTCTGTCTGATATTACGACAGTCCATGGTATCATCATCGGACCGATCGACAGTCCATGGTAGGTCAACATGCACTTGTGAATGATGCACACAGAGTACATCGTCTGATCCAATGATTCGCCAAATGGACTGTTGCCAAGACAAATGGTATACCATGGACTGTTGACATATCTGATATACAATCCTATGTTGCCTCATTATAACATTGCAGCTGTTATCCGGCTTCATTGTGAAGTGATCCAATCTACAGTTCATGGTCGCATGACACATGGACTGGTGCATTCACCTACAATCATACTTGTCTATTCAGTAGGGTGTTGAATGTCTTAGTTATTCTGTTGTGCATATTGATCCTGACTAGAGGAAGATACCTATAGATATTCAGCTTTGACCTAAAGTGGGAATTTATTCTTTTGCTACAATTAACCATAACCATATGGCATATATGAAAATTTTCCATGTGAACCTATGGTAAAATGGCTGTCACTGTTGGCTGTATCCATCAGTGTCCAGGGATATGTACACATCCTCATGATAGGACTGAAAAATTGTTGTAAACGATTTTATTTCCTACTCACTCACTGTCACTGTTGGGGGTCAAATAGTGACGGGCCATACTGTTTTGCATATTCTCAGTTTTATATGCAGAGAATGTTTCTGAGAAAATAATTTGCACAATCACAGTTTTTATCATATCAAGAAAGGAATTTTCACCAGGGCACTAAAATGTAATTCATCCACTGCAAATGTTTCTCTGCAGCAAAAATAAATGAGACAAGGTTTTCAACAAAATGATTTTATGTCGCCATAAGTTTTTTTCTACGGTCCTATTTAAATCCCATGGAGAATGGATTTTCAGCAGGATCAAACTTGATATCCACAAATTCGTCCCTTTTCTTTCCTTTTTTGATCATCTGTAATTTTATGGCAGTTGGGTTCTCTGGGGTGGACGATGTCTGTGTGTCTGGGGAGGAGATAAGATCCTCCGGGTTTGTCACCGTCACTCTGATAGCACAGCCTTTATGTATGAGCTGTCTCTCATGGGCCATCGCTAACTGGGTCACCACTCGTCGCTCTACCTGTAGTCGAATACATTGTACACATATCACATTACAATTGCCACAAACCATATAACAGTCACCAAAAGTGGTACACATTTGAATTTCTGCTCCATCTGGGAACCATTTGCATTGTATTTCTAACTGACAATCCAACTTGAATTATATGGACGATTTGTTTTGGGAAGAAACATTTACATTTTATGAACATTTGATCTTTGTGATATTTTGTCAGTTGAAGTGAATGAACACTGGATGAATTGCGGAACACTGTCTATCTCGCGTTTGATCCCCCAGTTTATCACAAATCACACATATCCATGTTGTAATGATGGACTCCTATGCAAAGAAGGCCGAGGAAAAATTACTCCTATATTTATTTATTCGTCATCTTCATAGCCAGCAAAGACTATCAGTGCCGAACCTCTGTTTTCTCCAGTCTTGCTGGTAATACAAGAATCCCTATACACAGGATATTTAGAAGCACACAAAGATCTATTGTAAATATGAAGTAAAAGTATGATATTTACACTGTTAAGATCAACAGTAAAGTATAACATACATAGCATGTTCCACTGATATGGCAAATGATACCCTATCATCCATTATTCAGCATGCAAGTCAAACCTGGCAGGTAATGTGAATTGATGACTGTCATCATGAATCGCAAGGACTGACGTGTCTACAGTGAGATTATTTTTCCAACCAGAGACTGTTCCACTTTCAAATTGCATAGATGAGAATCAAGGCTTCCACATGTAACATTGAGCTGTGAGGCACACCAGGATAATTTACTTAGACCTGTACACCTATCCCAGTTCCAACTCGGTCGCCATCGATTCACCAATATGTGATGACACTGATTGAAAAATTCAAAGAAAACTGTTTAGTGTGTTACCTCATATTTGATAGATCTGGCCCCATAATGTACATCATACCCATCAGCCAGTACATCAACAACCTGATGGTCCCAGCTCAGCTCAATCTCATGTTTGGATTGGGCCTGTGCACAATCAATGACAAATGTGTTATGAAACATTTCAGGCTAGAGTAAACAAGTGAAAATATCTTACTGAATATAAAATCTGAATGATAGTCAATGTGCAATTTCCCGAGTCAGTTAACTAATCATGCTGAAGCCTTCAGTCATTCTGTGTGCTTGCTTTTTATCAACTTTAATATGTAACATGTGGCTGTCGCCATCGGGACCCCTCGGGCCGGGCCCAGAGCAATTGTGGAAATAATGTTTCTGACGCCAACAACTCACATATTTGGGGTGGGCATAATTTTACCTGTATGATATAGATCATAGACAGACAAAACAATATAGCAATAGAGCAGTGATTACCTATAGTAGATGTAGTCGAACGATTATTGTCTATTCACAGCAATCCACACAGGTTTGTGTGAACTCCTGAAAAACACATCCTATGGCACCGACTTTCAATAGGCTTCTGGTACTGGCTGTATTAAACAACTGTATGAAGTTTCATTGTTGTGAGTAAAGGACTTTTTGAGATAATGTGTTTACAAGGATATGGACCAACAGACATGTATAAAGGGGCAGAACTCCTGAAAAACACATTCGATTACACCGACTTTCAATAGGCTTCTGGTACTGGCTGTATTAAACAACTGTATGAAGTTTCATTGTTGTGAGTGAAGGACTTTTTGAGAGAATGTGTTTACAAGGATAAAAACAGACAGACATGTATAAAGGGGCATAACTCCTGAAAAACACATCCAATGGCACCGACTTTCAATAGGCTTCTGGTACTGGTTGTATTAAACAACTGTATGAAGTTTCATTGTTGTGAGTAAAGGACTTTTTGAGATAATGTGTTTACAAGGATATGGACCAACAGACATGTATAAAGGGGCATAACTCCTGAAAACACATCCGATTACACCGACTTTGAATAGGCTTCTGGTACTAGCTGCATTAAACAACTGTATGAAGTTTCATTGTTGTGAGTGAAGGACTTTTTGAGATAATGTGTTTACAAGGATAAAACAGCCAGACATGTATAAAGGGGAATAACTCCTGCAAAACACATCCAATGGCACCGACTTTCAATAGGCTTCTGGTACTGGCTGTATTAAACAACTGTATGAAGTTTCATTGTTGTAAGTGAAGGACTTTTTGAGATAATGTGTTTACAAGGATATGATGGACAGACGGACGGACGGACAGACGGACGTACTGGCGGATGAGACGTTGTGTGGCCTTAACATTGTGTGTCTTTCTAAACTATCACTGCGTGGCTTTAAAAAATTTACTTGCAATCGAGTCACTGTGCTGTTTAACGTCCATCCACTGTGTGTCTTAATGTCCAGAATTTTGTGTGTTGGATGAGATGTTGTGTGGCTTTAACATTGTGTGTCCTAAACTATCACTGTGTGGCTTTAAGAAAATTTACTTGCAATTGAGTCACTGTGGTGTTTAACGTCCATCCACTGTGTGTCTTAATGTCCAGAATTTTGTGTGTTGGATGAGACGTTGTGTGGCTTTAACATTGTGTGTCCTTCCAAACTATCACTGTGTGGCTTTAAGAAAATTTACTTGCAATAGAGTCACTGTGGTGTTTAACGTCCATCCACTGTGTGTCTTAATGTCCAGAATTTTGTGTGTTTTCAGTGACCATACTCTTATGTGGCTATGTGTCCAAGTTTTCTGGGTCTAATGTGTCCGTATTGTGAGTCTTCCCTGTCCATACTTTCAGTAGGTGTGTGTCCAAATTTTCCGGGTCTTTTGTGTTTGTATTCTTCACTGTCCATACTTTCAGTGGCTATAATTTAATATGTGTCAAGTTTTCTGGGTCTTCTGTATCTGTATTGTCTTCAATGTCCATACTTTCAAGTGACTGTGTGGCTTGATTTAGATACCACAGGGACTTTTTGCCATTGTGTGTCTAAACACAAAATGTTTGGTTTTAATACAAACTGGTTCTCTGTGTCCGTGAAAGTACACGAGGTGCAACTGCAAAATTCCAGTCGAATGTGCAATCTGGACATCCATACTTGCACAATACCACATTTCAACATCAGCACTATTCCCACGGATGGAGTCTTCAATGTACATACAGTGGTTAGGCGGCATCCATGAAGTACATGTATGTATGGTCAAAATATGGGAACCCTCCCAAACAGTGTAACTACTTCAACTGTCCCCCCCCCCCCTTAAATGTATTTTTTTACAAGCCACAAGCTGCCATTCAACATCTCATGTCTCATCAAAAACCGACTGCACCCCAGCCGTATCATTATTATTGTGACCTGAAGGGCACAGATTCCGCCAAGGGACCATTCATGTATTACATACACAAAAGAAATTGCATTTTTTTACCCCCCCACCCCCCTCCACCCAAATACAAAATTTAATCCAGCATACATTTTGAAAAATACTACTTAAACTTTATGGACCCCACCCTCCATTGCGTACGTAATATTTGAATGCTCCCCAATTATGTTCTTTGGGGGGGAGGGAGAAAAGCTGCAAGGCCCAAATGACAGGATGCAATTGAATCAGGCTTGTACGGATAAAATGTGCCAACATTGTTTCTCCCCACTGATGTTCAATATACATCCTTGCAACTTCTCGTCAGGGTCAGAACTGCTTCACCTAAAAGATGTCAATCACGAAGTCCTGACACTGTGAAAGAGTTGTCACTGAAAAGACTAAAAGAAAATCATTCAAGCAAAACACATTTATTTTCAAATCAGTAAAATTGGTAAAGTAAATGTTTCACATGAAGGATGCAATTTATCCGGATCTAAATGGAAACGTTCTGTTTTGTAATGGTTTTTCTGAGTTTTGGACACAGACCCGTCCAGAGTTGCAGGCTTCTGAGTTTTGGACACAGACCCATCACAGAGTCGCAAGCTTCTGAAGATTGGACACAGACCCGTCCAGAGTCGCAAGGTTTTGAAGGTTGGACACAGACTCGTCCAGAGTCACAGGGTTCTGAGGGTTGGATACAGACCCGTCCAGAGTCGCATGGTTTTGAGGGTTGGACACAGACCCGTCCCGAGTCGCAGGCTTCTGAGGGTTGGAGACAGACCCGACCAGAGTCGCAGGGTTCTGAAGGTTGGACACAGACCCGTCCAGAGTCGCAGGCTTCTGAGGGTTGGAGACAGACCCGCCCAGAGTCGCAGGGTTCTGAAGGTTGGACACAGACCCGTCCAGAGTCGCAGGCTTCTGAGGGTTGGACACAGACCCGTCCAGAGTCGCAGGCTTCTGAAGGTTGGACACAGACTCGTCCCGAGTTGCAGGCTTCTGAGGGTTGGACACAGATGTGGGTGACATGTGTTATGCCTCTAAAACGGGGAAATCAAACTTATTAGTAACAGCATTTTTTATATGGCTGGAGTGTTCCTTTTCCATACAAAGTTGACAAACACATTATTGTGTACGAAAATAAATCTTCAGTATCTATAATAATGTAAAATCTTTAATCAGTAACTAATTGTAATGGTTTACGTCATTGGAAAAAAGCATTATATTGGGGAGAAGCGAATTTTAAAGAGGTATACTGAAGTTAGTTCCCCCCTAAACACCAAATATTATGAAAAAAGAATCTAGGGTCGGTAGTACATTGCTAGGGTCAGTCGGGTTACCGAAAACAAACAATTTTTTTTTTTCGTGGCCTTAGGCAGTAATCTATCTTTTTAACACTGGCGTAATACCACTATCTGCTTTCTTACAGCCTTAACTTTCATTACAAATTGGAAACAAATATCATAACTTTCTTGGAAAATGCAATGCTCAGCAAATCCAAAAATCTATCAGGAGCATCAGGAACATACCGTTCACCCACTTTAGGTCTTCCCTGAAACATTTTAGGCTGTGTTGCATTTTCCTCTTTGTCAAAATTTCTGAAAATTAAAAAAAATCAATAAACGTAATCAGCTAAACATTTTAAGATGCTAGCAACTGGACTACGAGGCATATTTCTTATAAGATGTACGTGTATTTGTGAGAGTTTTGCTTCTTGTCATCTTACAAAAGAGAATTTGTGTCAGACATCAGGAATTCATCCTAAATATCACAGATAACTTATCAGCATGGACTCCAAAATGAACTAAACAAGCAGAACAAAACTAAAAAGCAGAAAAGATAAGAAAAACATAAATGGTCATGAAAGCAGTAAAACAAAGATTCAGTGCTCCCCACTAAGGTGCCATTGTAAACAGCTGAACAGAACTGTGGCAAAAGCTGATGTTTAACTCGAACCTAAAAAAAATAATGACACTATAGGTCCCTCTGCGGTTGTAAACATTATCTGTACACGTACATTCAACATTTTCATAACCACTGCATCCAAATGAGGAATCTGACCATTTAGTAAAACGTACACGTATTGACATCAGTTTTTAAAATTTGAATGTTTTCACAAAATTTGTGCTATTCTTAAATGATACACATGGCTAACTCAATATTTCCAGGACAATATCAAAAGTGAACATGTACTTTGGAATTATAGAAAATGAACATATGCCTGGAGTAAAAAACATTGAAATAATAACAACCACAACAAAATTTAGACCATACCCAAGCCTTTCTGTGTATAGTCCACTGACTCCCATTTTTCTGCATTTTTCACTCTAAACCTATGAAAATACATGTGCCAGGACTGCTTCATCTCTTCTTTAGAATATGTACAGACAGAGTATAAGGCAAATAGCTGAAGAATATACACAAACCAGAATACATACATAGCTTGGCATCTTCTCTTAATACACATTTCAAAATATTTAGATACAACTTTTTGGGGATATTAAATTATTATGATATGTACCCTGACCAGAAACACATTATGAATTAAAGAAAATCCTGTTCACTTATTATGAATTTAACAGAAAGTAACAAGCTCACTTACTCCGCATTGTCTGATTTACAGTAAACAATAATATTGTCACCGCTGTATCCAACCACTTTTACTGGCCACTTTACAGGCACACCAGGGATTTTGGTCCATGCATACATTGTTTGCGAAAATGCTGAAAAAAGAAAAAGACGCATGTTAAGCAAGTATTTTATCACTTGTCATCAAGTCAGGGCCAAAATTCAGTTAAATAAAATTGTAGATTGGTGCTCAAGTTAGAAGCCTTTTGAAGAGAAAAGTGCTATTGCACAGTATTCAAAGTAAAGAGCCTCACAAGACTTGGACACACAGCCACAAAAGGAATGACAGTGAAGACACACAATACTTGAACTCACAGACACACAAAGTATAGACACAGAACCCAGAAACATGGACACTACAATGTACCAACACAAAGACTATGGCACAATATTCAAAGTGAAGAGCCTCAGAAGACTTGGACAAACAGCCACAAAAAGAATGGACAGTGAAGACACACAATATTTGAACTCCCAGACACACAAAGTATAGACACAGAAGACCCAGAAACATGGACACTGCCAACACAAAGGCTATGGCACAGTATTCAAATTGAAGAGCCTCAGAAGACTTGGACACACAGCCACAAAAAGAATGGACAGCGAAGACACACACTACTTGAACTCCCAGACACACAAAGTATAGACACAGAAGACACAGAAACATGGGCACTACAATGTACCAACACAAAGGCTATGGCACAGTATTCAAAGTGAAGAGCCTCAGAAGACTTGGACACACAGCCACAAAAAGAATGGACAGTGAAGACACACAATACTTGAACTCACAGACACACAAAGTATAGACACAGAAGACCCAGAAACATGGACACTACAATGTACTAACACAAAGGCTATGGCACAGTATTCAAAGTGAAGAGCCTCAGAAGACTTGGACACACAGCCACAAAAAGAATGGACAGTGAAGACACACAATACTTGAACTCCCAGACACACAAAGTATAGACACAGAAGACCCAGACACACGGACACTGCCAACACAAAGGCTATGGCACAGTATTCAAAGTGAAGAGCCTCTGAAGACTTGGACACACAGCCACAAAAACAATGGACAGTGAAGACACACAATACTTGAACTCCCAGACACACAAAGTATAGACACAGAAGACCCAGAAACATGGATACTGCCAACACAAAGGCTACTGCACAATATTCAAAGTGAAGAGCCTCAGAAGACTTGGGCAGACAGCCACAAAAAGAATGGACAGTGAAGACACACAATACTTGAACTCACAGACACACAAAGTATAGACACAGAAGACCCAGAAACATGGGCACTGCCAACACAAAGGCTATTGCACAGTATTCAAAGTGAAGAGCCTCAGAAGACTTGGACACACAGCCACAAAAAGAATGGACAGTGAAGACACACAATACTTGAACTCACAGACACACAAAGGATAGACACAGAAGACCCAGAAACATGGACACTACAGTGTACCAACACAAAGGCTATGGCACAGTATTCAAAGTGAAGAGCCTCAGAAGACTTGGACACACCGCCACAAAAAGAATGGACAGTGAAGACACACAATACTTGAACTCCCAGACACACAAAGTATAGACACAGAAGACCCAGACACTGCCAACACAAAGGCTATGGCACAGTGTTCAAAGTGAAGAGCCTCTGAAGACTTGGGACATACAGCCACAAAAACAATGGACAGTGAAGACACACAATACTTGAACTCCCAGACACACAAATTATAGACACAGAAGACCCAGAAACATGGACACTTGTCAACACAAAGGCTATTGCACAGTATTCAAAGTGAAGAGCCTCAGAAGATTTGGAAACACAGCCACAAAAAGAATGGACAGTGAAGACACACAATACTTGAACTCCCAGACACACAAGGTATAGACACAGAAGACCCAGAAACATGGACACTGCCAACACAAAGGCTATTGCACAATATTCAAAGTGAAGAGCCTCAGAAGACTTGGGCAGACAGCCACAAAAAGAATGGACAGTGAAGACACACAATACTTGAACTCACAGACACACAAAGTATAGACACAGAAGACCCAGAAACATGGGCACTGCCAACACAAAGGCTATTGCACAATATTCAAAGTGAAGAGCCTCAGAAGACTTGGACACACAGCCACAAAAAGAATGGACAGTGAAGACACACAATACTTGAACTCCCAGACACACAAAGTATAGACACAGAAGACCCAGGAACATGGACACTACAATGTACCAACACAAAGGCTATGGCACAGTATTCAAAGTGAAGAGCCTCAGAAGACTTGGACACACAGCCACAAAAAGAATGGACAGTGAAGACACACAATACTTGAACTCACAGACACACAAAGTATAGACACAGAAGACCCAGAAACATGGACACTACAATGTACCAACACAAAGGCTATGGCACAGTATTCAAAGTGGAGAGCCTCAGAAGACTTGGACACACAGCCACAAAAAGAATGGACAGTGAAGACACACAATACTTGAACTCCCAGACTCAAAAGATATAGACACAGAAGACCCAGAAACATGGACACTGCCAACACAAAGGCTATGGCACAGTATTCAAAGTGAAGAGCCTCAGAAGACTTGGACACACAGCCACAAAAAGAATGGACAGTGAAGACACACAATACTTGAACTCCCAGACACACAAAGTATAGACACAGAAGACCCAGGAACACGGACACTACAATGTACCAACACAAAGGCTATGGCACAGTATTCAAAGTGAAGAGCCTCAGAAGACTTGGACACACAGCCACAAAAAGAATGGACAGTGAAGACACACAAAGTATAGACACAGAAGACCCAGAAACATGGACACTACAATGTACCAACACAAAGGCTATGGCACAGTATTCAAAGTGGAGAGCCTCAGAAGACTTGGACACACAGCCACAAAAAGAATGGACAGTGAAGACACACAATACTTCAGGGCTCGTTTTCCGTCAAATTTTAGCAGAATCCATTTGGATTCCCGCAAACTCACCTTGCGGGAATCCACAGGAATCCATTTTTTTTGTGTGTTTTGTCACTGTGTATGGCGGCGCTTGTGTGCACAAGAGGAGTCGCACGGTCTGAAATGATTCTTGTTTTAGTCTTACATTCAATGAAAGAAAAAGAATCTTTAATGTATTATTTTCTCAATTACAGAAAGGAATATCCAATAAAAGAGAAAGACTCACCAGACCTCAAGAAAGATATTTTTTTTTCTTGCCGAATTCTCTGTAACAGTTTAAATATTGTCCAATAAAGTTTTCAAGAAACAAAAGACTATAATCTGGCCTTCAGGATTTTTTTTTATTCAATGACATTAATATCGGTGCACATTACATTACGTACATGTATAACTGTTCAGATTGAATAATCCTATCCACAGTTCTAGTGAGTTAATGTCGCACATGCTGTAATTCTTGCCAATCGCTGTAGGCCTACTTCAGCTTATTTGAAACAGTTCAACCAGTTATCAAATATGAAACCATACGAACTGCACGAAATTCTTTTCAAAATTCTGAACTCCTTAAAATCTGGTAAAAATAACACGAATGAAGTCATAAACCGTCAATTTCCTGAACTGTATCTCATTCATAATTTCAAATATCCTTCACTGAACAACACAACTGCAACAAATCTATCAATTGATAATTCTCAAGTTAACTTTAACAGCTAAAATAGTTAGGGTTAGGAACAACTTATTTTAACCCAAATTGAACAAGTCAGTCTCAATCCTTAACGTTCGGAACCACTGACAGCTGCTTCTACAGAAATGATCATTTCAGTTTCCAGACTCTTCACTCAAACCAATACAGACAACTAATCCTCCACAAATATTTATGAGGTAAGTCGATTGTCATCCTCGTCGAATCCGTGATTTTCATCTATTTCGTTTCCATCGTCGCCATCGTCATCCAGGTCGACGTTGAGGTCTTCAGCTACAACATCATCATCATTGGTTGCCGACGAGATGGATTCAATGTCATCACAGATGCCACAACAGAGTTTCTTTATCCTTCGCGTGCATAGTCCGGTTCCTGGAATGCTCCCTGTCCCACGAACGAAGGCATCAGCAGCCTGTTTCACAATACGGTGTTTTGTCATGTTGTGGCAGTCGCCCTTTCGCGTACTAAAGTGAAGTAAGTCGGTTATAGTTGCATGGGACAAGGAGCATCGCCAGTCAGACACAATGCGACTTTTGGCAGAAAACCCCCTCTCCACAACTGCCTCTGAGAAGGGGAGTGATAATACAAGCTCTACCACGAGAAATAAATCTCGTTTGTCTGATTCAGTCTTGTATACATATGGCCAGAATGCATCGTCATCCATATTTTGCAGTGCTGGGGAAATTGCCCGTTTCAGTTTCAGAGCCTGAAACTGTTTCAAGGCTTTCTGCTTGGAGAATCCGTCTGAAGCGGCCTTGAGAGGGACATCATAATGATCTGCAATTGCCAGGAAATCTGTATTTTGGAACTCACGTATGTTTTTGACTTCTTGAGTTGAAGGTTGCCTTGTGTTGGACACAGGCCATGAGGAGACATGGATCCACATGAGATTGCTGAGAACATTTTCATGGTCCTCAAACTCCTCGAATCTGCTTTCTGTGGCAGTGATTATTTTACTTGCGGCCTCTGATCTCTCGACTGGGATTGATGTGATGGCTGACAGGCAATTTTTCACTGGAACAGGCTCAGTGCACAGTTTTGTGTCGCAGACATCCTTAATTATTTCCCCCTTGTTTCGTTTCTTCACGAGTTCTGGCTTTTTAACAGGGAGAAATACGTCTCTCTGCACTGGAACATGATCTCCACCAGCACGCAGTGAGTCGCTGCGAGTAACTGCCGCCACATGCACCTGGTTTGTTGCTTGGGGCGCGTCTTGAAATTTCGTCAGGATTTCCTCCTCGTAGTCTCCGGCGCTGATTTCCAGCTCTTGCATTTTCACTTTCATCGAACCTAGTTCGGTTAGCGCATGCGCTATATTCATGGTTTTGCTATCCTGTATTTCGCAAGATGTCTCGGTAGCCACCTGCAGGATGTCCATGTAAGCGTAGCATCTGCCCAGAAATAACCCATCTAATAACTTCTTGAGGAAACCTTTGGCTTTTTCACCATCGTCGTCAGGTGATGATGCTTGGTTTGAGAAGTAACTCACCAGCACTGCCCAGTTGGTAATCAGGGCCTCGAGTGCCCTGCATCTGAATGATATAAACCTGGTACCGCTCGACTTTGGAGGTTGAATAACCCGACAACCAAGATTTTCTGCTGCGGCTAACATTCCTGTCCACTCCTTCGGTGAATTACGAAAGTGCAGGAATAGAGAGTAGAGAAATTCATCAATTTCATTGAATTTGGTGTCCTTTATGGCATCTGCGATAGCCAGCTCAAGGCGATGGCTTAGGCAGTGAATTGCCAAAAACCATGGGATTTTGTTTTTCATTTGCGTCATGAGGCCTTTCCGCGATCCGAAATTGACGGCAGCGCCATCTGCAGATCCACCAATGAGCTTATTTTCATGGGATTTCAAGGCCTCCCCAAGTTTTGTTGTGGGAATATCCGAAGTAGGAATCTGGACCAGCTCACAGTCACAGTCGTCTACATGTTGACATGACTTCCATGAGGAAGGGTTGTCTCCGAATAAATGTAGTAACCCAACAGTCAATGCGTGTGTGAGGTTCTGGGCATTGACGCTCACGTAATCCTTCATGGAAAGAAAGTCAAACAACTCTATTTTCGCAACCAACTGATGTGCAGTTCTAACATAAAATAGTTCGCCCTCGTGTGATATTCGTTTCTTGTACACGGTCGATCCATCAATCAGAAATGATACAAAGTTTGCATTGTTCACAGACTTTTTCACTTCCTGGCTCATCTCATTGGCCAAAAGATGAATGAAGGCTCTAGCACACTGGTCATCTGTGTACGACCCTGAAATATGTAAATAAACACAATGTAGGATATAAAATTGGAGTTTCCCATTTTCAAAAATATAGCACCGTAAAACGGGGTGACTTTGTCCCATCATTTAAACAGGTCTGTATTTCAGAAATTAAATGTTTTTATATATACACAGCTGTAATATCATTTCTTCAAAGCCAAGTGACACGATTCTAACAAATAAGCCAAAAGTTTCTCTTGCTTCATGACATTGAGAGTTCATTCACGATAAACCGACACAAAATATGAAAAGTGGGCTTGTCAGGTGCGGGGGGCACCTGACAAGTCCACATAATTTCGCTTTTTCTGGGTAATGTTGTGTTATACCCACTTGTGGGCCAAACTCACTCCTATATGAATGCTATGAGCCATGTAAAGGAGTCCCTGGTGAAGGTGACCCCCACCCATGGGGTGACTGGCTCACCATAAAACGGGGGAATAAACATTGGTCATAAATAGCAGTCACAATATGCTGCCCCTCAATGAGCTTTTACGGGGTGAAAATAATTTTTTATTTCAGAAATACACACATCACAACATAAAAAACAAAAATGGGCCAAAGTCATCCCGGTTTACTACTATCGTAAATCTGAAGAACGACTGAATTTATCAAAAATGTTTGAACCACATATACTGTGATATGAATTAACCAGTTGACAGCCATGCTTTTTACTTGTTTGGGATATAAAAGTCATAGATTTTTCTGCCAATTCTGGGGTTTTTTTTGTGGATTTCGCTACAGTTCCTCTGTATCTTGAACGATAATTTTCAAAACTAGAATTCAGGGGTTAAAACTCAAGTGTGTTTGAAATCATGAAAATATCAGCAGTTGAATTTATAAACCTGTCTAAATAATTCTGTTATTATTTAACAGAAGTACGGCCATACTAAAACATTCGTCTATGCTGTAAGTTGTTTGTTGTAAAAACTTTATACCTGTATTATTACTTTAGTCAAGTTTTATAAAAAAAATAACAGAATTATTTAGACGGGTTTATAAATTCAGCTGTTGATATTTTCATGATTTCGAACTCATTTGAGTTTTAACCACTGAATTCTAGTTTTCAAAATTATCATCGTTCAAGATACAGAGGAACTGTAGCGAAATCCACAAAAAAAAACAGGAAAATCTATGACTTCGTTTGTTTCATTAAATTCAATCAGGAACTGTTTTGACTAATCTATTGAAAATCAGAGATCCACGTTTATTATGATATTATCTGACTACCCTACCTGAAATGCTGACTCCATTTTCGCTCATCAGCTCACATAACTTGGGAAAATCTGTAAAGGGACGCTCGTTGTCGGCGACGTACCATGCCACATTCAAAAGAGTGATGCACTTCTGAATTGCGGCTTCTAGACCAGTGGTGAATGATTTGTCAAGTGTGGTTTGATTTTTCGGTAATGTCCGTGGTTTGTTTTCTAAATCTAATGCTTTTCCATGGCACTTGCTTCCTACATGTCGTTTTAAGTTCGGTAGTAGAAGATGAACCGTGCCATCACAGCCGTATGTTTTCACGTCTTGAGCAATCCTGCCATGACAGATAGCAACGATGGTTTCACTGTGCTTCTGGCAAAGTTTGCACACTGCGCGAATTATTTTCGTGCCAGATGAATTTTTTTCGAATTCAAACGTTTCAGTTATATCTTTTGGCCAACAAATAAAACTTGCCAGCGATATCGCTTTCCCTTTTTTTACCGCTGATTCCATAGTCCACCAGTTGCAGCGAGAGAGAAGCAATTCCCCATGAAAACTCGTCGTCATAACGATAGATTTGAAGCTTTCATTAAATTTTCCGATCAAGAGGCTGATCCGGAAGAAAGACTTTGCGCTTCAGTTTTCAAATTGAACGACATTTAACTTTATTTCGAAAACACGGAAGATCAGTCGCTGAAATAATCTTTCGTTGTTTATACTGGTGTTTATTCTGCCAGTAATTCGAGATTCGTACGGTACGAATAAACTTTTTCGGGTGATGATTCGCATAAATGCACTGCTTGTTATGGGACGGATTATCTCCCTTCCCCAGTATATTACACTACAGTATGCTGGTCCGATCGCCGTATGTAAATCGGTTTGGAAATTGTACATTGCCATTCTTTCAAATCGAGGCTTCTCCGCAAGCACGCTCGTTTTCAACAACAACGGTGTGGCGGTGTGATTCGGCTTTATTTTCGGTAAATAAAATGAAATTTGCCATTTGCCATATTCAAAAACTGCAATTGCGGGAATCCAATCAGATTCCCGTGATTTCAACTTGCGGGAATATTACGGGAATCGGATTCCCGGATTCCCGTCGAAAAACGAGCCCTGTACTTGAACTCCCAGACTCAAAAGATATAGACACAGAAGACCCAGAAACATGGACACTGCCAACACAAAGGCTATGGCACAGTATTCAAAGTGAAGAGCCTCAGAAGACTTGGACACACAGCCACAAAAAGAATGGACAGTGAAGACACACAATACTTGAACTGCCAGACACACAAAGTATAGACACAGAAGACCCAGACACACAGACACTGCCAACACAAAGGCTATGGCACAGTATTCAAAGTGAAGAGCCTCAGAAGACTTGGACACACAGCCACAAAAAGAATGGACAGTGAAGACACACAATACTTGAACTCCCAGACACACAAAGTATAAACACAGAAGACCCAGAAACATGGACACTACAATGTACCAACACAAAGGCTATGGCACAGTTTTCAAAGTGAAGAGCCTCAGATGACTTGGACACACAGCCACAAAAAGAATGGACAGTGAAGACACACAATACTTGAACTCACAGACACACAAAGTATAGACACAGAAGACCCAGAAACATGGATACTGCCAACACAAAGGCTACTGCACAATATTCAAAGTGAAGAGCCTCAGAAGACTTGGGCAGACAGCCACAAAAAGAATGGACAGTGAAGACACACAATACTTGAACTCACAGACACACAAAGTATAGACACAGAAGACCCAGAAACATGGGCACTGCCAACACAAAGGCTATTGCACAATATTCAAAGTGAAGAGCCTCAGAAGACTTGGACACACAGCCACAAAAAGAATGGACAGTGAAGACACACAATACTTGAACTCACAGACACACAAAGTATAGACACAGAAGACCCAGAAACATGGACACTACAATGTACCAACACAAAGGCTATGGCACAGTATTCAAAGTGAAGAGCCTCGGAAGACTTGGACACACAGCCACAAAAAGAATGGACAGTGAAGACACACAATACTTGAACTCACAGACACACAAAGTATAGACACAGAAGACCCAGAAACATGGACACTACAATGTACCAACACAAAGGCTATGGCACAGTATTCAAAGTGAAGAGCCTCAGAAGACTTGGACACACAGCCACAAAAAGAATGGACAGTGAAGACACACAATACTTGAACTCCCAGACACACAAAGTATAGACACAGAAGACCCAGACACACGGACACTGCCAACACAAAGGCTATGGCACAGTGTTCAAAGTGAAGAGCCTCTGAAGATTTGGACATACAGCCACAAAAACAATGGACAGTGAAGACACACAATACTTGAACTCCCAGACACACAAGGTATAGACACAGAAGACCCAGAAACATGGACACTGCCAACACAAAGGCTATTGCACAATATTCAAAGTGAAGAGCCTCTGAAGACTTGGGCAGACAGCCACAAAAAGAATGGACAGTGAAGACACACAATACTTGAACTCACAGACACACAAAGTATAGACACAGAAGACCCAGAAGAATGGACACTACAATGTACCAACACAAAGGCTATGGCACAGCATTCAAAGTGAGGAGCCTCAGAAGACTTGGACACACAGCCACAAAAAGAATGGACAGTGAAGACACACAATACTTGAACTGCCAGACACACAAAGTATAGACACAGAAGACCCAGACACACGGACACTGCCAACACAAAGGCTATGGCACAGTATTCAAAGTGAAGAGCCTCAGAAGACTTGGACACACAGCCACAAAAAGAATGGACAGTGAAGACACACAATACTTGAACTCCCAGACACACAAAGTATAAACACAGAAGACCCAGAAACATGGACACTACAATGTACCAACACAAAGGCTATGGCACAGTATTCAAAGTGAAGAGCCTCAGAAGACTTGGACACACAGCCACAAAAAGAATGGACAGTGAAGACACACAATACTTGAACTCTCAGACACACAAAGTATAGACACAGAAGACCCAGAAGAATGGACACTACAATGTACCAACACAAAGGCTATGGCACAGTATTCAAAGTGAAGAGCCTCAGAAGACTTGGACACACAGCCACAAAAGAATGGACAGTGAAGACACACAATACTTGAACTCACAGACACACAAAGTATAGACACAGAAACATGGACACTACAATGTACCAACACAAAGGCTATGGCACAGTATTCAAAGTGAAGAGCCTCAGAAGACTTGGACACACAGCCACAAAAAGAATGGACAGTGAAGACACACAATACTTGAACTCATAGACACACAAAGTATAGACACAGAAGACCCAGCAACATGGACACTACAATGTACCAACACAAAGGCTATGGCACAGTATTCAAAGTGAAGAGCCTCAGAAGACTTGGACACACAGCCACAAAAAGAATGGACAGTGAAGACACACAATACTTGAACTCTCAGACACACAAAGTATAGACACAGAAGACCCAGAAGAATGGACACTACAATGTACCAACACAAAGGCTATGTCACAGCATTCAAAGTGAGGAGCCTCAGAAGACTTGGACACACAGCCACAAAAAGAATGGACAGTGAAGACACACAATACTTGAACTGCCAGACACACAAAGTATAGACACAGAAGACCCAGACACACGGACACTGCCAACACAAAGGCTATGGCACAGTATTCAAAGTGAAGAGCCTCAGAAGACTTGGACACACAGCCACAAAAAGAATGGACAGTGAAGACACACAATACTTGAACTCCCAGACACACAAAGTATAAACACAGAAGACCCAGAAACATGGACACTACAATGTACCAACACAAAGGCTATGGCACAGTATTCAAAGTGAAGAGCCTCAGAAGACTTGGACACACAGCCACAAAAGAATGGACAGTGAAGACACACAATACTTGAACTCCCAGACACACAAAGTATAGACACAGAAGACCCAGAAACATGCTATATAGAATCATGTTTATTATTATATTGTATTTATTAATTGTTGTTGCTCTGCCCGTAATAGGTGTATATGCAAATAAAGAAACTTATAGTCAAGACGTAACTGTCATTTCTGAACAACAATTTTGTTAATAGCATCGCCTATATTTCCGATGAAGCAGGAGATATGACAAAAAATGATGTTCGTAATAAGCATTTCGTACCGTGAGCATATCAGGCTTTTCATTAAGGGCCGGCAGCCGGCGATTTTTCGCCGTCTACTGCTAACAAAGTCGCCGCCTACTCGCCCTTAAGAAAAAATAAATTTTATAGATAGATAGTTTATTGCATGAATTGTGCCCCAGAAAAGGCTAAAATGCATAGATACATACATACATGTACACACATACAGACATACATACATACAAAATATAGACATAACATAATATACACAGTAAAATAATAATGGCAGGAGATTAACCACCATTTAACTAAATGTTATATGATGTTGTTGTTGTTGTTGTCGTTTACTCTTTGTAATTCGGTGTACTAGTGAACAGGACTTGCTCAGTTTACTCTGTTGGTGGTCGGTATATTTATCTGCAGTTTCTCTAGTGTCTCCACTTTTTTGTACCGGGTCCTGTTTCCGCGTAAATGTCGCATGTCGAGAGGTTGAAGGACGCCACTATCAGTGTCGAAAACTGGACCCGCGATAATCTGGTATAATGTTAAATTCGACATGATAGCCGCTTTGAAAGATAATGAAAAGCCTGCATATGTCCGCGTTTATGGACTGTTTCTATCGTAGTTACGTCCGATTTTTTTCCTTTCTCACTTCTTAGGAAAGATCGATTCATAGCAATTTTTCCGGTGGTTATTCTTGAATGAAAATGCCAATGATGCAAGATGTGTATTCTCTCAAATTGCACTGTTGGAAGTTCAAGGTCACGCTTCAGATAGATAAGATCGCTGTGATTGGCTACGAATAAATAGGCCAACGCGTGATCAGGTCGTGATATATGCCATGCTTTCTGCAGAAGTTCTCGCATGGCGGCAATTTCGTTTGAGATCGAACTGGTTATGGAATACACACAATAAAATTGCTCCAAGCAGGGTTTACGAAGCAAACTTCGATCGTTTATTCTTACATGTTCAAAACAAGGCAAGTATTTATATTTGAACTTTATATTTCCCGACCACGGCACGGGTCGAAACGACCCGCCGAAACTTGCAGTTGCAGTCGCTGATCTACCACGCGCGCCGTACCGTAGTCTCGGGCCGTAGTACAATTTTGTCTGATGATAAAAGCGGAATATGAATATGTTTGACAGTTAATTATCCTTCTACGGGCATAATCGGTAGTATAATGTCTAGGGTTTCGAATCGTCACGGCATAACTAGACTCGAGTTCTCGTACGTGCACCTTCGAACAGTGTCAATCGCAAACACGTAAATGTTCGTTTACACCACTTCACTTGTTCACAGGTTTCATTTTAACTGATTTCTTGCCACCGAATTCAAACATACTGGCTTACGTTTATTTTCAGTTCCAATCGCATGCAAATAGGCGTTTGCGGTTGCATGCCACAACACATATATAGCCTACGAACAAAACAGTTTCGGTTCGACAGTTTATGTTTCAATTTCATCTTCTTGAACCAGCACTGCATGAAGACTTCTAATCTATACATGCTAAATTGCACTAGAGAGAATAGAATAGTAGAAAAGCAAAGAAACGACAATTCCTGCTAGAAACTGCATTAAATAATAACTTACCACGGTCTGACTTCACGTCAAGCGGCAGCGCAGGTAAAATGGCTGTCACTGACAGTCTTCTTCATTCCATGGTGGTCACATGACTGTTAATCCAATCGTGATTGGCTGAAAGACTTTCAACCGGTTACATGAGAAAACATTCAGGCAAAAGGCGCGAAAATCTGCATGTGGTCTTGTCCAC
Organism: Hanleya hanleyi; assembly: GCA_036873755.1. NCBI lineage: Eukaryota > Metazoa > Mollusca > Polyplacophora > Lepidopleurida > Hanleyidae > Hanleya > Hanleya hanleyi. The sequence continues at coordinate 167,400 of JAVTVY010037103.1, forward strand.
GTATGGATGTCCAAAATTAGACATCGATTTTGCAGTTACGCTCTGTGTCTTTTTCATGGACTTGTCAAAAGACACAGAGAACCCATTTGTACTTAAAATAAAACCAAACATTTTGTGGTTAGACACACAATGACAAAAAGCCACACAAGTCCCTATTGTACCTAAATAAAGCCACACAATGTATCATTCGCGAACACGTCTGTCCGTCCGTCCGAATTTCTTGTCCGCGCGATATCTCGGTTAATAACTGATGGACAGGATTGAAACTTGCATGGAATGTGGCCAGTGGCTCATAGTTGTGCAGCGTAGAGTTTTTTCCGAGTTCCGGTATCATTTTCAAGAGTTATGGCCCTTTTTCTGAAATCTCTGTGAATGGGACTTGTCCGGGCTGGATCTTGGTTAATATTGTATGAACAAGTATGAAATTTGCATGACATGTGGTCAGTGCCCCACAGTTGTGCAGCGTAAAGTTTCTCCCCATTCCGCCTATATTTTCAAGAGTTATGGCCCTTTGTTCCTGAAATCTCCATGAATTGGGACTTGTCCGGGCTGGATCTTGGTTAATATTGTATGGACAATTATGAAATTTGCAGGGTATGTGGTCAGTGCCCTGTAGTTGTGCAGCGTGAAGTTTCTTCGCGTTTCGCATATATTTTCAAGAGTTATGGCCCTTTGTTCATCAAGTCTTTGTGAATTTGGACTTGTCCAGGCTGGATCTCGGTTAATATTGTATGGACAAGTATGGAATTTGCAGGATATGTGGTGAGTGCCCTGTAGTTGTGCAGTGTGAAGTTTCTCCGCGTTTCGCGTATATTTCAAGAGTTATGGCCCTTTTGTTCTTGAAATCTTTGTGAATTGGGATTTGTCCGGGCTGGATCTCGGTTAATATTGTATGGACAATTATGGAATTTGCATGATATGTGGTCAGTACCCCATAGGTGTGCAGCGTGAAGTTTCTCTGCTTTCGGTTATATTTTCAAGAGTTATGGCCTTTTGTTCATCAAACCTAAATGAATGGGATATATTTATTTGTCCAAAGCACATTCCAAAGTAGATCACATAGGTCCTGAAGTATGAAGTTGCCCCAAAAAGAATGAATTGGATGCAAAATTCAAAGTTCACGATCGCTTCATAATTTCACCACAATATACTCCCAAGGAATGTAGGTCTCATGACCAGGTCACATTTTTGAATTTGGCGAAAGTCCCGGGTGGAATATGTACATGTATTATGCGAGGCATGCCGAAAAAAGTGACTGAAACAGAATTTTTATAATTAGCCAAATTAGGCCTCCACAGACCAATACAAAACAGAACAATGGTGGAGCAGTGTCGGATTAAAGCGGAAGGGGGGCATACAATTGAGCAATCTCTGATTGCTTCCTTGCTGCGGTTATTCTACATTCCAAAGCAGACAACATAGGTCCTGAAGTATGAAATTGCCCCAAAAACAGTGAATTGGGTACAAAATTCACTGATCGCTTCATAATTTCACCACAATATACTCCCAAGGAATGTAGGTTTCATAACCAGGTCACATTTTCGGATTTGGCGAAAGCCCTGGCGACCATCTTGCATTGAAGCATCGTATTATCACTTGTTGCTTGATATTTGGAATATGTATTATGTGAGACATGGCAAAAAAGTGACTGAAACCGAATTTTTATAATTATCCAAATTAGGCCTCCACCAACCAATAAAGAACAGAACAATGGCGGGGCAGTGTCGGATTAAAGTGGAAGGGGGGGGGCATACAATTGAGCAATCTCTGATTGCTTCCTTCCTGTGTTTCTGTTTCTGTCTTATATGCTCGAATGTAACTAACTGTATCTGCAGATCTGTAATACTTAGCATGCTTAGTTCTATATTCCATACACTGATCTGTTGATACATCCATACATTGCAAATTGTAAATTACCTTTTAGCTTGATCATCCCACATAGTATTATCTCTTCCCCAATTCACACTACACGTGAGTCTCAATCACTTGGGAAAGCCGAGGGGTTTTGATTTGATCAATCTCATGTTCTCCTAAACTAAGCCTCGCCCGACCTCCTACCCTCCTATATTCTTGGGGCCTATACCATGCTACATTTATTCAATCCATCCACTACCCTCGGGAACATGTCTTCACCCGCAGGGCATTGAGCCCCATACCCTCATATATTCCAGGAGCTTAAACACTACCCTCGGGAACATGTCCCCACCTCCGGGAATCAAGCCCCACCATCTATCTCCTAAACTGAGCCTCGCCCGACCCCATACCCTCATATATTCCAGGAGCTTACACTATCCTCGGGAGTATGGTTCCACCCCCAGGAATCAAGCCCCACCCTCTATCCCCAAAACTAACCCTCACCCACAACATCCTAGCTATATTGCATTCGAGATTATTTATCCAATATATCTTGGCAGGAAGTTGAAATTTGTGTGTAGCCTGTAATGTTGGTATAATAGATTGTTGGACAGTTCGGAAATCGGCCATGTTTCCTTCCCATCGTGCAATGCGCACCACGAGTAAATTTAGCTCACCGTAATGTTGTAAGTATAGGCAGCTGCAAGAAATGCAAAAATAAATAAATTTCCCTTATGCCTTGGCTCTTTGAACGTTTCAGAATAATTCTTTAGATCTTTATCACTCTTTTGAACCTCTGGACTAGTTCGGATGGCTTGTATAAATGGATCTACAGCCGAAAAAATTTCACTTCCAGTACTGGAGCCACCAGAGATCTCCTGTTGAACTCGTGAAGCATTGGCGACAACTCTTGTTGTACCCGTCTTCATGCAGGCGTCCTTTGAAACTCTACCACCCCTCTATGAATAATTGCAACCCCCAAAAGGGTTCAACCATGTTTCATAAACTTCCCTTGATAGCCTCAACTACATTATTCTTTATATTGTATATGTTGCAGGTACAAGAATTCCAGAAGCTGCTATTATGGTGTTAGATGTCATTGAGAAAGGACCTCCGTCAAAGAAGAGATCGCAAGCTACTTTAGACTACACAGATCCAAGGTTATAAGCAATGATGAAAGTGCTCTCCTGTGGTTCACAAGGAACTGTAACAACTGACCTAGAATATGGTGTGAAAATCTGTGCTTCAGAGTGTTAACTTTAGAAGCTGTAAATACTGTAATTTCCTCCAGCCCGGTGCAAGATCTCAAATCACCTGTGGGTGGGCTGAAAACCGAAACTATTGGTTTCACCCATTATTAGGCCTACTCGCAAGAGTATTCATCTGGGCCGCTGAAACTATCGAAATATCAGTGTAATTTCATTGGGGGATATGCAGTTTTACAGGGCCTGATATGGACTTTTAGTTTGGGCACCCATATGCGATGCGGAGCCTGGCAAGACATTGTGAGAAAGGCCACAGTGCAGAACTCAGGGTTTTTTTTAGACACTTCTTCATCGGGGTAACCTCAATGAAAAACTATTGCAAATTGAGTTTTTGGAAAATTTTGAAATTGAGTTTTGATCAAAATAATTGAGTTTTTTCGTGGAGGGGGGGGGGGGAAATTGAGTTATACTGAATAAAAATTGAGTTTTTCAAGAGATAAGTCGAGTTACCAAATAAAAATGTTGTTAATTTTCAAGAACCCGG